>JARYGA010057204.1:0-22670 GCA_030545235.1 Helianthus tuberosus | reverse complement strand
CATGTGGGACCGCAAAGATCAGATGAAGCTCAAGTATCGTCAATTATTCCCAACTAACCAATCTAAACCTGATGCAACTGGTGAATTTCGGGACGAAATTCCCTTTCAAGTTGGGGATGATGTGGCACCTGGGGAAAATCCAAAGTCATCCTGATCTAGCACCGTGCTGCTTTGTGTTACTTATCAAATTTCGGTATGAAATTTCTTTCAAGTTGGGGATGATGTGACAACCCAATATTTCAAGGTCTTTCCTCTACGCATCACTTGTTTCACAATCTTGTTTTCCAGTTTATTTTTACATGGTATCATGTGTATGATAGTTGATTGGTTGTAGTATTGTTACATTTGAATGTTTAATGAAAACTTAAGAGTTGGTCATAACATGATTGATGTTTAATTCTAGATTTCACAACACAGTTGACAAAGGATTACATTTGACGAAGAACTAGAGTTCTTCGTCATATGCGGCCTCGACAGAATGGGCCTCAATGAAGAATGATGCTTCGTCGCACAGAGGTATACTTCGCCAAAATGGGCTTCGGTCCAGGAAGGTTCGCGGCCCAGAATGATTTCAATTGTATAAACTCTCGTAACCGTAAACACTTAAACCCTAAAGCTCTCCCCCTATTCCGTGTGCGACGGAAATCATAGGATCTCAAAACCGTCCTCGATTAAGCTAATCACTTTGGTATCACGGTTAGTATCTTCCTGTTAATAGTGTGCCATGTTTCTGATGTTTTGTAATTGATTAGGGTTTCAACAATAATATTGTAATCTAGAAATTGCATGATGAGGGTTCAATGGTTTATACACATTCTTACTCCTAACGGGGTTTTATGATTCTGATTGATGAACTTTTACCATAATAAACTGATAATATGTTTGTGGGTAGTCATGGGATGATTAGGGGCAATGTTTGGTTAGTATAGTTTGCAAGATGAATGAAAACTGTTATGTTCTAAAGGATTGATGATGATTCATAATTAGGGTACATGTTCATAACTAAAAAGTGATATTTGATCTGAATTGGGAAACTGTCAAACTGTTAGTGTCAATCACAAAATTGTAACTGTCTAATGAAGGGGTGGTGAAGGACCTCCCCCACGAAGAACTAAGTTCGATGAAGAACCAAAGTTCTTCGTCGACTATCCCCTAACGAACCTTGGGATACTTCGTCACATTCATTTTTGGCGTAGAGTATAGTTCTTCGCCGCCTAGTGTCGGCGAACCACTATGATTCTTCATCGCATTCATGCTTGACGAAGGATAGACCTTCGCCATAGGGATTCTTCGCCGTGGAGGCCAATGGCCTGAACAGTGAAATAATTAGGATGATTGTGATATTGTACACTTGTGATTGTAAAATGTTAATATGAGACTTGCACATGAGATGTGAACATATATGAGGACTGAATACGTGATATGTGATAAATGGTGAACTTGTAGTAGATGCAAACTGTGTAAAATACGTGACTTTAATGATTTATTATGAAACTGATTTTGATTGATAACCACGGTAGGGTTTGGGTTGACCAACGTGGAAGGGTAACTTAACAAACCGAGCAAATCTAAGCTGATTTCATTCCTCTTGAGCATGTGTCCCGGTGGGTGGGACAATTATTGGGTATTCCTGAGAGGAATAGGTCATTTGGGTAAAAACTGGAATGTTGGATAACACACTCATTTCCTATCACCTTAAGTCCCATCTTATACCGAATAGTTACCTGAGAGGTAACGGGGTATTAGTTGATAGCGCTATTAGGATTGGCAACCTCACACCGTACCTGAGAGAACGGGCGTGAACTAATGACCTTAAATCAAGACCAATGCTTAGATAGGGGGCATTGGGGACGGACAAAACAATCTGGAAGCCATCTTGTACGGTACTCGAGTGATTATCAACATTATTAATAATGAACTGAACTAATCACTTGGCAATTAACGTTTTCGTAAAACTATGAACTCACCAGCGTTGTCTGATACATTTGTTGCATGCTCACTGGACGCTAGGTACTATGACAAGGAGCTTGCTATATGGGATTGCTAGAGTTGTCATGGGTCGCACTGCTTGGATATGCATGACTTGTTTACTGATTTCACATACATTTGGTTTTGAAACGTTTAAACAATTATTTACCATTTGCTTCCGCCGAACATGTTAAACTTGGATTATGTTTATGAATGTTTTATCATTATAAATGGAAACTTTGTTTTATAACTTGATGTTAGTTCAATGTGATTGGTGGCTAGATCCTGGTACGTCACATGCCTAGCGGGGTCACCGCATGTGGTATTTTGGGGGTGTGACAGTTTGGTATCAGAACCATTGGTTATAGTGAACTAGATTTTAAAACGTTTTTGTAAAACCAGACTATAACCGAACAGTTTAGAAAATCGACCATGACACTCAGCTCCAGATTGCAAGGTTCATCTATCGTTTACTTATTGCATTGCGTACCTAGTGTACATTTATGTATGACATTACATGTGAATGCACACTTAGCACTACAACATGAATTTCTGTGTTATTAGCCTACGTTATGTGTTGGATAGTGTGACACTCCTTTAAACCTTCATGATCTATGTTATGGCGTCTTTTGTCTTGCTACTCGAAATTGAGGAACCTTTTAGCATGAGTTGGGAGGAGCTGGGATGAACATGCAAATCGCATTGTTTTTATGGGTGCACACATGATAACAATGTGGGGTGCATGTGAGTCCCAGTGAGGCCTGACGAGTGTTAAAGGGGTTCTGCTCCATTGTCTGATGTAATGATAGAACTCAGTAATCTGTGGAAGTCATGGTGATGTCTGACTCCTACTCAAACCCGACTTTTTAACCTTTTCCCCACTTGTTTTATATAGAATCATGAGGGGATGAGCTGTTGGACATGGTGGAGGCCGCGGCGGTGGACGTGGCAACATTAATATGACCCAGGCTGAATCGACCGATTTGATCAATACTCGTGTGGCTGAAGCCTTGGCGGCTCACCAGGCTGGTATGATATGTGCCAAATACTCTTTATCCTTGTGTCACGTACTTGAATCTTACCCATGTGTTGTATTCTCTTTCGTCTTTAGGTCAACACGTGAATCAGAACAATCCACATGTGTTAGTGCATTCATCTGTCGACTTCGTCTTATATCGAGTCTCAGTTGCGTTGCGGATCTGATCAAGCATGATGTCATCTTATTAAATGATGACATCATCAAAGTGACATCATCAATGACACATCACAAAAGACAAAGCAATTCACAAATCAGATTCTAGGGACTTTCGCTTGAAACAGAATGATATTTTATTTGGGTTTCGCTTGACTTGACAAGCTTATTTCAAGCGAAACCAAGAAATCTATAAATAGGGTAGTGATCTCATTTGTAACAGATTTTGCAGAGTTCTACCGAGGTGCTGCCGGTTTTCCTACTGATTGTAAACATTGTAAAATCAAATACAAGAGGTTTAAAGTGTGAATCAAGCTGTTTTCACATCTGTTTCTCTGTTTCTGCCTCTGAAACGGATTTGAGCTCTTCCGAACGACTCGTTTGGGTCACAATCCGATCCTACAATTGGTATCAGAGCTCAGGAGGAAGAGATCTTGCCAAAACAGCCTGTTTTCATCACAAATTCTGTTTCTACACCATTCTTTTTCAAAAATTAAAAATTTTCACGGTTAAAATCGGCTCAAATTCACACATATTATGTGCAATCATATTTTAACTAATCCTAGAAAGTTTCATCATTAAAATCGATCTAAAACTTGATTTTTTCGGTGGTTTCGCTTGAAATTCGTTCGACATTTGCTGACATCATCTGGCTTTCGCTTGAAAATTGGTGGTGTTTGAAGAGAAACACAGGCTTTCGCTTGAAAATACGTTGGCATCCGCTTGAATCTGGCATTCTCTTGAAATCTTGTTGCGTCCGCTTGAATCTGGCGTTCGCTTGAATCTGCAATTCGTTTGAATCATATTCTTAAACAGGATTGTCAGTTGGAAAAGTGATCATGTGATTTGTGACTGTGCATGTGATATAGTGGTTCATCGATTCATGTGATTTGTCAGGTCTTGTTATTTGAAGTGCATGTGAACATAATAAAAAACAGTAACATCGACACATGTGTGTTGTTGACCAGATTTGATTTAAATTGATGAGTCCATATCAGATTCGGCCCAATCAAGTTTGTATTGAAAGATTAAAAAGTTGTTGTCCACCATTGTTGCATGTGACTAAAATTTGAGGTCCAATAGATTTGTGTTGGGTTTTAATATTGTCGGCCACCATCTTTAGTATAACCAAATTTAAAAATAGTCAGTTTGTGGCCCTATCATATTGGTTTGCATGTTTGGTCCAATCAATTTGTGTTGATAAAGCAATTGTCAGCCAAAAGCATTTGAATTCATTATATAATTAACGAGATCTGATTAATAGTCTACGACCCAAGGTTTGGATATAGATCGAGATAAAGCGGCCCAATCAGATTCTTACACACTTATAATTGTCGGTTTAGTGGGTCTATCGGCTCGTTCACTCAGATTGCACGATTTGGAGTTTAGTCAGTTCGCGAATTTTCGACACGAGTTCTAGATCGATTCAACCGTTACACGCGTTCACATTTTTTCAGTTCGTTTAAACTGATTAGTTGTTTTTTTCATTTGTATTCAGGTGTTTGCCAAAGTATATCAAATTTTCCGTAGACATGGAAGAGGAATTCTACAACACGTTCGCTACACTTGTTGCTCCCGTTACTGCTGCTGAAACGTTGTACAGTGAGAATGAGACGGGTACACATTAGAAACCGCCAAAGCTGATGTACATTGAAGATTTTCAGGGATGGAAAAATCGATTTGAGAACTGGGTGCAAGCTTACAAGTTTGATGCATGGTGTTCGTTGGAGAAAGACTATGAGAAACCGAAAAATGAACGTGGACTTGAAAAGGGTTTCAGTGACTTTACTGAAGTTGACAAATTGAAGTATACTAGTGAGAAAATGATGATCAGTATTCTTCAACAGGCAATTACAGAAGATATATTTGTTTTGCTTCAACATGGTAATACAGCTAAGTCAATTTGGGAAGCATTGATTCAGAAATTCAATGGAAGCGCAGATATGATTAAAAACAAAAAGGCGTTATTGAAGAAGTCGTTTGATATGTTTTCAGCTTTCGACCATGAAACTACAAAGCATACCATTGATAGATATTGTCATCTAGTCTTGGAAATGAAAAGATTTAACATTGAGAAAGATGATGATGAGTGGGTTGATAAACTAGCTGAAGCACTACCACAACAAAAGTGGGGAACTTATTTGATGATTTTAAAACACACAAGAAAGTCTGAGAATATGAATCTGGCACAATTCATTCAAAAGATTGAAGAGCAGGAGCTGGATATTCAGAAAACAGTTATCATGACAAATCCAAATGCTAAACAAGATGTCAGTTTGTATTATCGAGGAAACAAGTTTGAGGCTACTCTTAGTCCTAGCCCGAAGATTCAAACTGGTTTTAGTGCTGACAGTTCGTCTGGAACAAAGAGTAATGTTACTCAAAGTGGTGTATCTTCATCATTCTCAAGTTTTGATCCAAACAGCACAACATCAAGTTCTCAACGACAAAACTCAATAAACCTTCAGTGCAATGTTACCTTAAACATTCAAAATGGTCAGAATCTGTCTCCGGAAGTTGCCAAGCAACACATGGCATCACTGGTTGCTATGTTAGAATCTTACGAAAGTTTGATCGGTGGGAAGATTGGTAATCTGATGCTTACCAAAGACGATTACGACCAAATTGATGCTGAAGAACTTGAATTGATGGATATCAAATGGTGCTTAGCGAGTTCTTGGAGAAGAGCTGAAAAGTTTAAAGAGATTACTGGTAGAGATGAATTTCGAGGAATGGCTACTTCTCAGTTGGGTTTTGATAAATCGAAAGTTACCTGTTTCTGTTGCAAAGGAAAAGGACACTTTAAAAGTGAGTGCAAAAGCAAAGAAGCAACCGGGAATCAAGAAAGGAACAATTATTATCAGAAATCAATTTTCCATCAGATTGCTCAACAACCACAAACTGCACATGCTCATGCTATTGAAGATGGAGAGAAGAAAGCTTTACTTATTCATCAAGATGATGAAAGAGTTGTAGAGGGATTTAGTTGGGATAAATACATTCCATCAGATTCAGGGTTTGTTGCTCGAATACTAGGTGAAGATGAGGCTATTGAGAAAAGAATCTCGATATTTCCAGATCTTGGAAGTGATGTGGATACCGATGATGAGGAAGAACATCTCAACAAAGCTAGAAAAGGCATTGATCCTACTAGTTTTAACTTGTTTTTTGCAGATAAAATGGAGATACTGTATCAGAAGAAGATGGCAAGATTGAGGAAAGAGCTGGAAGCAGTAAAAATGCAAGCTGATGAAAAGACAAAGACAGAAGCTGGAGAAGCAAATGTTGATCAAGTGATTGAGAAAGTAGTTGAGAAAATCGTTGAAGTGGAGAAAGTGGTGGAAAAAATAGTTGAAGTCGAAAAGATAGTCGAAGTTGAGAAACTTGTCGAAGTAGAAAAAATTGTTGAAATTGAGAATCTCGTTGAAGTTGAAAAGACTGTCGAGGTTGAAAAAATAGTTGAAAAATTGGTTGAAGTTGAAAAACCGTGTTCAAAGTGTTCAGAATATTGTAAAGCTTGTGAGGAGAAAGATATGAAGATTGTTGAGTTGGAGAAGATAAAAGAAGATTTACTGTGCGATGTGAAGTATGTGAAGGAATCTTATGATGTGCTGAACAACACAGTTGATCGTCTGAAAAAGACAAATTCAGAAATCGAAAAAGCAATGGAAAAGATGAGTGCAACATTAATGACAAAGAAGAGTGTTATTAATGCATATATTGAAGATTGTGCAAAGCTGAAGCAGGAAGTGGAACTCGAAAAGATCGAAAGTGAAAGGATTAAACGATTACTGTTGAGTTATACTACTTGTGATTATTTGATTGATCGTGTTTATCCTATTGTTGCAGGTCTTGAGGCATTCATGGAGAAAAAGACTGAAGATGCTGATACTGGTAAGAAACCAAGTGTCAAGTATAAAAGATGTCCGCCCCCGATCCATGAAACTTATTCTCCCAGAAAGCCAAATGAGGAACGAGTTAATAAGGCTCTCAACATCAAGTTAAAGTCGGAAATCATTGATGAATTACCAGACAATATTGATGTTACATTCACAGCGTCTGACACTGATCATGAGTCCGAGTTGTTAAAGAAAGTGGTCGATCAGGTGTTGGATATCGATGAAGAGTCAAAACCGGAGTCTAAGTCTGAAAGTTCGAGTTCGTCAGAAAAGAGTCCGAGTTCACCGGTTAACAGAGTTTACAATAGAGAATTCCTGTTATCAAAATCTAATTTGAATGACGGATCAATCAAAGTGGCTTATACTTTGTATGATTCAGACAAATTATATTCTGATGAGGAATTTCCAATAAGAAGGGTTAAAACTGAAATGATCAAACAGGTTTTCAAATTAACAGAAATTAATATTTCTGAAATAAAAGATTTAAATCTTGATGAAAAACCTAAAAAGTACGCTTCAAGAGTTCAACAGAGATTAAACAAGAAAAAGGGTTACAATTATGGTTCTGGTTATCGAAAGATACCAAACCATAATGGTAATCTTAAAAAGAAAGGTCTCGGTTTCAATTCTTCAGAAAATTATAAAAATCAGAAAACTTATAAACTAAAAACAAAATTTGTTTCAGGAGGAAGTTCAGAGGATGAACAGAAGAAACCATTATGGAAGCAGTCGAATCAAGAGTTTCTTGCTGAGGTAAAGAGGAATGTGAAGAAGTTTGCTCAGAGAGTTGATAGAAGAACCTGTTTCAAGTGTCAAAAAGTTGGACACATTGCTTGGAACTGCCAAGAGTCCACTTATTCAAAACAGGGAGTGTCTTCTAACTCTGATATGAAAAAGAAATGTGTTGATAAATCGACTTTGGAAGTTGGTGAAACTTCAAAACGTTTTTACAAAAGACAAGTCGATTTGAGTAAACAAAAATGGGTTGTAAAATCTGAAAGTAGTTCTGACAATGAATCTGATTCCATAAAATCAGAGGAGTCATGTGTTGAGAAAAAGTTTGATAATTCCGTTCCTGAGTTGAACGAGGAAAACTTTCCATCATTGACAAAAGATTATTTGAAATCAAAAGGTAGGGTTGAGATTTCAGATCAATTATTTGGTAAAAAAGAATTTGATGCTGAAAAGGTGTTTAATGGAAATGTTAAACATATTTTTGGTAAGATGGTTGCAGGAAAAGTGAAAGGAGCTAAAGAGTTCTACAAATCAAAGTGCTGGTGGGATAGATGTGTTCCAGAATCTCTCAAGGATGGTCAGGCTTGGGGGAAAGTTTTTTCCTAACTGAAAATCTGACTTGCCGGAGCTCCCAAGTTGGTAATCGCGGAGCATGAATCGGCATCTTTCATTGGTTATGAAAATTGTTTTTGTATAAGTGTGAATTGCCGGGACTCCCAGGTTGGTAAGTGTGGAGTAGGAATCGGCACCTTGAGAATTCAACCAACAGATGATGATTGGTTGAAAATGCTTGATTTTTTTTTATCTTACAAGTGGTAAATCAGGGACATTAAGTTGTATCTGATTTCTTACAAGTGGTAAAAAAACAATGTGATGAACCAAACCCCTAACCTACAAATGGTAAAATTAACAAAACTAATTTTCCGAAAAAACCATTTGATTAAAACAAACTTAAGTGTTTTGAAATCAATGGGAAAATAGTTTGTTGAAAGGGGGAGTTCTGATTGTTTATGCCAAGTGGATGGCGATTTGAAGTGATTTGATATCAGTTGTCACTTTATTGTATAGTTTGTTTTCAAATTTCCTAAAATGTGTTTGCATTTTAGGGGGAGTAAAAATTTTCAGAAAATCCAAAAACATTTGAAAATTTGAAAAAGCCAAAAACATGATAAAATGAAAAATGAGTTTTATTGTATAAAAGAGGAAATGATAGTACATCAGTGGACGATCACAACATGCTAAAGAAATGGAAAGTTAAATAGTGATAAACGGTCTCATTGATGATGTGTCAGTAGGTTTTTGCACATTTAGTAGATTGTGACGAGATATAAACCTAAATTCAAACTTGCTTATATCGTGGGTAACATCTCTCGGATATATGGGTAACCCCCGAAATCTTGTTTGAAGGACCCCTCTTTCTGAGATACTAGGTCTTTATGCTTAGTAATATATGGGGTATTATCCCGGGACTTCTGATTTTGCGGAAGCAATGGCCTAGTCCCCGGAAAATACTTTACTGCTTGCTTGAAATATAGCGCCGCCCTTAGCAAAAATAGACAATAAAATTGCTAACTAATGTTGTTGTAAAAAAGATGCTCTAAAGGGGACCCACCAAAAGTCGAGCCGTCATCTTTCTGCTGAACGGAAGTTCTGACCTGAGCTCTCACGGTCTTCGCAATTTAACCCCTTAAAGATATCATCTAGGTATACTCACATGTAAGACTGAATATTGGGATCTGGATACGGGAGTATATTCTGAGGTGGGACACGTGAATAAGTTTAAGTTCTTAAGACATTAATCTCGTATCTCGAAACAGTTGAACTTTTTTGTGAAAATTTAAGTGGATCAGTATAATGACAATCTAAGTGAATCGTTTAGAACTTAAAATGTATAAAGCTTAACGGTGTTGGTGATGTGTCTCATAAACTGATATGATCCTCTTACGCAAACTCACAAAAATATTGTTTGTATATATTTCTTTGCTGCATTTCATTTCTGTTATATCAAAATTCCAAAAAGAGTTTCAGTGTGTTTTAGCATAAATTTTGAAAAATTCAAAAAGTTTTTAGACAACTGATGTTGAAAAGCTTATTTTCAAAACTCCGAGTGCTAAACATGACAGGTTTGGGAAAGTATGTTTGAAGATGTGTGAAATGAAAATGATATATATTCAAGTGGTTCATCAGAAATTTACATGATAAATCTTTCTATTTAGGGTTGTGTCTTCAAGGGATTAGCACAGTTTCTAAATGTGTTATATCAAATTTTTTATGAAACTTATGTTTTGGGTAGATAATATGCGGGTGAGTCAGGTTACGATACCTGAACCTGTGAAAGCCACACTACGATCCCAGTACAAGTTGAGGGGGAGTCTGTTAGAGAAAGAGAGTCTGAAGATGCAAGAGCTAGGAGCCAGAGATCCTGAAAGAGAATTGGAGATAGGATAGAGCCAGATAGAGATTCTGAAGGAAGCCCAAAGACTGATAAAGACTGAAGATTGAGAAGACTCGACACTTAAGACTCGTCAACATCTGAGGGAGAGTCTGTTAGTGCATTCATCTGTCGACTTCGTCTTATATCGAGTCTCAGTTGCGTTGCGGATCTGATCAAGCATGATGTCATCTTATTAAATGATGACATCATCAAAGTGACATCATCAATGACATATCACAAAAGACAAAGCAATTCACAAATCAGATTCTAGGGACTTTCGCTTGAAACAGAATGATATTTTATTTAGGTTTCGCTTAAACTTAATTTGAGGGTTTCGCTTGACTTGACAAGCTTGTTTCAAGCGGAAGCGTGAAATCTATAAATAGGGTAGTGATCTCATTTGTAACAGATTTTGTAGAGTGATACCAAGGTGCTACCGGTATTCCTACTGATTGTAAACATTGTAAAATCAATATACAAGGGGTTTAAAGTGTGAATCAAGCTGTTTTCACATCCGTTTCTCTGTTTCCGCCTCTAAAACGGATTGGAGCTCTTCCGAACGACTCGTTTGGGTCACGATCCGATCCTACCGCATGTTTGCACGTTTAAGACGTTCATGGATTGTAAGCCACAGACGTTCAGTGGGACTAAAGGAGCTGTGGGACTACTACGTTGGTTTGATAAGGCAGAATCGGTGTTTTCTATGTGTAACTGTCCTGCTTGGGACAGAGTGAAGTATGCTACGGGCACATTGGAGGATGGTGCCTTGACTTGGTGGAATGCCCAAGTCCAGATGTTGGGCATTGAAATGACGAATGCCAATACTTGGGAGGATTTCAAGGAGTTGATGAGAGAGGAGTACTGTCCTCGTGATGAAGTACAGAAACTGGAGAACGAGTACTACAACCTGAGGATGGAAGGATCTGAGATCGAGGCGTACACGAAGCGATCTCACGAACTTGCGAATATGTGTCCTAACTTATCTTGACCACCACCTCGTAGAATCGAATTGTACATCAAAGGATTAGCCCCGCAGGTTAAGGGTTTGGTTATAACAACGAACCTCAACAACTTACCTCAGATCATCCGCTTACCTCACAAGATCACAGATCAGGAGGTGCAGCGTGGCTTGCTACCACCACGTGTTTCTACTACCGCTACTAGTGCTACAGCTACTACCCCTGCTGCTGACAACAAACGCAAATGGAATGATGTGGACAAGGTGTCCAACTTGAATCAGTCATAGAAGAAGCCAGACAACAGTATCAACCGCAGTTTTAGCCAGTCATCTTCTGTGAATCAGAATCAGAGCAACAATTCGAACCAGGGCTCTTATGCAGGAAAGCAACCTAAGTGTAACAAGTGCAACTTTCATCATCGTGGGCCGTGCACCCGAGCATGTCACAGGTGCAGCAAGGTGGGCCATATGGCTAGGGATTGCAGGGCTCCACTCCCAAGACAGCAGCAGCAGCAGCAACCCCCACAGCAACAGCATCCACAACATCAGGAGAGGCAGCAACCTCAACAGAATCAGGGAAATTGTAAGGGGTGTTTTCAGTGTGGGGACGAGGGTCATTTCATGCGGGATTTCCCTCCACTGAATCAGAATGCTGGTAATAACAACAACACCGGGAACAACAATGGGAACAATGGTGGGAACGGTGCGTGTGGAAGAGTGTTTACCATTGGTGCTGGGGAAGCTAGGAATGATGACAACGTTGTGACTGGTACGTTTTCCGTGAACAATCTATTTGCTTCTGTTTTATTCGACTATGGTGCCTATTGGAGTTATGTGTCTTTGGGGTTCAGTCGTCAGTTAGGGTTGACTCCTACACCTCTTGTAAACAAGCATGCAGTAGAATGAGTTGATGGTAAATCTATTGAAGCTTCACATGTTCTTTTGGGGTGTAAACCTGATCTTATGGGTCAAGTGTTCGGTATTAACCTACTTCCCATTACTCTTGGAAGTTTTGATGTAGTCGTTGGTATGGACTGGTTGTCTAAGCATCAAGCATAAATTCTCTGTAAAGAGAAAATCGTGCGTGTTCCTCTCCCAAGTGGAGAATCTCTGTCGGTCCAAGGTCATCGTAGTGGTGTAATGGTTGGCATCATATCAGCTATGAAGGCCCAACAGTGCCTACAAAAGGGCTATCCTGCTATTTTAGCACTTATTACTGATACTCAGCCTAAAGAGAGGAAAATCGAATACATTCCAGTTGTTCGTGAGTTTTCCGATGTGTTTCCTGAAGAATTTCCTAGTTTACCTCCACACCGTCAGGTAGAATTTCAGATTGACCTTACACCAGGAGCAGCCCCGATTGCTCGTGCTCCTTATCGCCTTGCACTAGGGGATTTGCAAGAACTGTCTAACCAACTCCAAGAACTGTTGGATAGAGGCTTTATCCGGCCTAGCTCTTTGCCTTGGGGAACCTCAGTTCTATTCGTGAAGAAGAAAGATGGGTCCTTTCACATGTGTATAGATTATCGTGAACTTAATAAAGTGACAGTCAAGAATCGTTATCCTTTGTCGCGCATCGACGATCTGTTTGACCAGCTGCAAGGGTCAAGTTTTTACTCGAAGATCGATTTAAGATCGGGCTATCATCATACGAGAGTAGGGTGTCCCTAAAAAAGATTTTCGAATGCGGTATGGCCATTATGAGTTTCTGGTTATGCCATTTGGGTTGACAAATGCACCGGCGGTTTTCATGGACCTTATGAACCGTGTGTGCAAGCCGTATCTCGATGATTTCGTCATTGTGTCTATCGATGATATCTTGATCTACTCTAAGAGCAAGGAGGACCACGAGGAAGGAGCAACTCTATGCAAAATTCTTTAAGTGTGATTTCTAGATTCGAGAAGTATTTGGTCACATTGTTAATGAAATGGGGATACATGTGGATCCTGCTAAGATTGATGCTATCAGAAATTGAGCGGCACAGAAGAATCCTTCAGAGGTGCGACAATTTCTTGGTCTCACTGGGTACTATCGCAGATTTATTAAAGACTTCTCGAAGATTGCTCAACATCTTACCTCGTTGACACAGAAAGGCGTGGTATATTCTTGGGGAACGAAGCAGGAAGATGCTTTCCAGCTCTTGAAACAAATACTCTATAGTGCACCAATTTTGTCATTACCTGAGGGTACCGAGGATTTTGTGGTGTATTGTGATGCTTCTATTCAGGGTCTCGGTTGTGTGTTAATGCAACACGAAAAGGTGATAGCGTATGCTTCTCGGCAGTTGAAGGTTCTTGAGAAGAATTACACGACTCATGACTTAGAGTTGGGGGGCCATGGTCTTTGCATTAAAAATCTAGAGGCATTACTTGTACGGTACTAAATGCACTATTTATACCGACCACAAGAGCCTTTAGCATATCTGTGATCAGAAGGAGTTAAATATGCGACAGCGTCGCTGGGTAGAACTCTTGAACGATTATGACTGTGCAATCAAGTATCACCCAAGTAAAGCTAACGTTGTAGCTGATGCCCTTAGTCGAAATGAAGCGAAACCCAAGCATGTTAGAGCCTTACAGCTCACTATTCACTCAAATCTTCCTAATCATATACGTTCAGCTCAGACTGAAGTGTTGAAGGAAGAAAAGCTGGAAGCTGAATATTTACGGGGCACGAAAAAACGACTCATGGAGAGATCAGACGGCATTTATTATTTTATGGAATGGATATGGGTTCCTTCGTTTGGAAATCTTAGGGAGCTTGTGATGGACGAAGCGCACAAGTCCCGATACACTGTTCACCCGTGTTCGGATAAGATGTATCAGGACCTTAAAGTTTTGTATTGGTGGCCGAAGATGAAAGCTAACATCGCGACGTATGTGAGTAAGTGTTTGACTTGTACGAAAGTCAAGGTAGAGTATCAGAAACCCTCAGGCCTGCTTCAGCAACCAGAAATACCCTTGTGGAAATGGGAACAAATTGCTATGGATTTCGTCTCACGAAATCTGCGCACTTCCTTGCGATCAAAGAAACTGATAAGTTCTCACAACTTGCCGTTGTCTATCTAAAAGAAGCGGTTTCTAGGCACGGGGTGCCAACCTCTATTATCTCCGATCGCAACCCACGTTTTATATCCTATTAATGGTAGTCGATGCATAAATCATTCGGCTCACGTCTCGACATGAGTACTGCTTATCACCCACAGACGGATGGTCAAAGTGAACGAACCATTCAGACAGTTGAAGATATGCTGCGAGCATGTGTGATCGATTTCGGCAAAGGCTGGGAGAAACACTTCCCGTTGATAGAGTTCTCTTACAACATCATCTACCATACCAGCATCCAGGCAGCTCCGTTCGAAGCATTGTACGGGCGAAAATGTCGTTCTCCTCTCTGTTGGGCTGAGGTGGGTGACAGCCAGATCACAGGTCCGGAACTTGTACTTGAAATCTCAGAGAAGATTGTCTAGATCAGAAACCATATGGCGACAGCGCGTGACCGTCAGAAAAGCTACGCTGCCCAGCGTAGGAAACCCTTGGAGTTCGCTGTAGGCGATCGTGTTATGTTGAAAGTCTCACCCTTGAAGGGTGTGGTGCGCTTTGGGAAGCGCGGCAAACTTAATCCACGCTATGTTCGGCCATTCAAAATTCTGGAGCGAATCGGTAAAGTGGCCAACAAGCTCGAATTACCTGCTGAGTTGGGTAACGTTCATGGTGTCTTCTGTGTATCGCAACTAAAGAAGTGTTTGTCTACCGAAACACTTGTGGTACCACTTCAAGAACTGAAAATCGACGACAAATTGCAGTTTGTCGAAGAACCCATTGAAATTATGGATCGGGAAGTCAAGGACAGTAAGCATAGTCGAATCCCGATCGTGAGAGTCTATTGGAACTCAAGACAGGGACCAGAGTTTACGTGGGAGCGCGAAGATCAGATGAAGCTTAAGTATCCTCAATTATTCCCAACTGACCAATCTAAACCTGATGCAACAGTGAATTTCGGGACAAAATTCCCTTTCAAGTTGGGGATGATGTGGCACCTGGGGAAAATCCACAGTCATCCTGATCTAGCACCATGCTGATTTGTGTTACTTATCAAATTTCAGGACGAAATTTCTTTCAAGTTAGGGATGATGTGACAACCCGAGATTTCAAGGTCTTTTCTCTACGCATCACTTGTGTCACAATCTTGTTTTCACAGTTTATTTTTACATGGTATCATGTATACGATAGTTGATTGACTGTAGTATTGTTACGTTTGAATGTTACATGAAAACATAAGAGTTGGTCATAACATGATTCATGTTTAATTCTGGATTTAACAACACAGTTGACAAAGGATTACATTTGATGAAGAACTAGAGTTCTTCGTCATATGTGGCCTTGATGAAGAACTAGAGTTCTTCGCCAAAAATGGGCTTCGGCCCAGGAAGGTTCGCGGCCCAGAATGATTTCTATTGTATAAACACTCGTAGCCGTAAACACTTAAACCCTAAAGCTCTCCCCTATTCCCTGTGCGACGGCAAACATAGGATCCTAAAACCTTCCTCGATTAAGCTAATCACTTTGGTTTCACAGTTAGTGTCTTCTTATTAATAGTGTGCCATGTTTCTGATGTTGTTTTGTTATGTAATTGATTAGGGTTTCAACTATAATATTGTAATCTAGAAATTGCATGATGAGGGTTCAATGGTTTATACACATTCTTACTCATGACGGGGTTTTATGTTTCTGATTGATGAAGTTTTAGCATAATAAACTGATAATCTGTTTGTGGGTAGTCATGGGATGATTAGGGGCAATGATTGGTTAGTATAGTTTGCATGATGAATGAACACTGTTATGTTCTAAAGGATTGATGATGATTCATAATTAAGGTACAAGTTCATAACTGAAAAGTGATATTTGATCTGAATTGGTAAACTGCCAAACTGTTAGTGTCAATCACGAAATGGTAATTGTCTGATGAAGGGGTGGCGAAGGACCTCCCCCACGAAGAACTGAGTTCGATGAAGAACCAAAGTTCTTCGTCGACTATCCCCTGACGAAACTTGGGATACTTCGTCACATTCATTTTTGGTGATGAGTATAGTTCTTCGCCGCCTAGTTTCGGCGAACCACTATGATTCTTCGTTGCATTCATGCTTGATGAAGGATAGACCTTCGTCATTAGGGATGCTTCGCCGTGGAGGCCAATGGCCTGAACAGTGAAACAGTTAGGATGATTGTGATATTGTACACTTGTGATTGTGAAATGTTAATATGAGACTTGCACATGAGACGTGAACATATATGAGGACTGAATACGTTATATGTGATAAATGGTGAACTTGTAGTAGATGCAAACTGTGTAAAATATGTGACTTGAATGATTTATTGTGAAACTGATTTTGATTGATAACCACGGTAGGGTTTGGGTTGACCAACGTGGAAGGGTAACTTAGCATACCGAGCAAATCTAAGGTGAGTTCATTCCTCTTGAGCATGCGTCCCGGTGGGTGGGACACTCATTGGGTATTCCTGAGAGGAATAGGACTTTTGGGTAAAAACTGGAATGTTAGATAATACACTCATTTCCTATAACCTTAAGTCCCATCTTATACCGAATAGTTACCTGAGAGGTAAAGGGGTATTAATTGATAGCGCTATTAGGCTTGGCAACCTCACACTGTACCTAAGAGGACGGGCGTGAGCTAATGACCTTAAATCATGACCAATGCTTAGATAGGGGGCATTGGGGACGAGCAAAACAATCTGAAAGCCATCTTGTATGGTACTCGAGTTATTATCAACATTGTTAACAATGAACTAAACTAATCACTTGGCAATAAACGTTTTCGTAAAACTATGAACTCACCAGCTTTGTCTGATGCCCTTGTTGCATGCTCGCAGGACGTTAGGTACTATGGACAAGGAACTTGCTATATGGGATTACTGGAATGGTCATGGGTCACACTACTTGGATATGCATGACTTGTTTACTGATTTCACATACATTTTGTTTTGAAACGTTTAAACAGTGATTTACCATTTGCTTCCGCTGAACGTGTTAAACTTTGATTATGTTTATAAATGTTTTATCATTATAAATGGAAACTTTGTTTTATAGCTTGATGTTAGTTCAATGTGATTGGTGGCTAGATCCTGGTACGTCACACGCCTAGCAGGGTCACCGCATGTGGTATTTTGGGAGTGTCACACTTCAGGCCAGCAGCCTAGTCATGACCCTCATGTTTCAGCAGCTTTTCCACATATCCCTCAGTCTGCACCTTTTGCTCCTTTTACTTCTTCACCACTTGATGAGCCATTGCGATGGTTCCCACCGTACACCATGCCGATTTCAGATCCCTACCATCCCACTCATTTTGTTGGTTATACACGGGATGAGTTACTTTTATCACTTCAGCTTCAGTTTGAGATTATGAGCCGTAGGGTTTTGAAGCTTGAGATGACACCGCGTCCTTTACCATGTCCTTGCCATCCTGCTTTTGTTCCCCCACGTTCATCACCGTCTCCCTTTTCACATCCCCCTGCACCTCTTACTCCATTCCCAGAGTCTGATGCTCGATTTCTCACCGTCGAGTAGCAGAACAGTTATCTGCTACATCATGTCTATGAGCTTGAAGAGGAGCTTGCGCATGTGCGCAGCTAGCTTTTCTTTCCTCCACCTCCTCCTCCTCCTCCACCACCACCATCAGCATTGTTGGTTTTTGGTTTTATGTAGGTTGCATTACTTTTGATGAGAGCACTACTATTGAGCTGAGCTTGTGAAGCCTTTTGGAGACCACCCTTTGATTGTATGACTTTTGTAGACTAATAGACTTGTTGGACAAGGGTAGTGTGACCCTGTGTTCCTTTTGATATGATACATTTGTAAAACATGTAACAATACATTGTGGTCGATGATTAATGAAAGCTCAATCGTCATGTTCTCACTAAATACGTTGTTGATTTACATGTTCGTGCTATGATTGTGATGTTACATGCTTACTTGCTATGATAAACACTATTATGTATACGTACTATTTATTATACGATTAAGACCTGGCCTATACAATCTTCTTTTAGAAGATGCCTCATCGAAGGAACACTCAGTTGCCCACAACCGAGGCAGAATTGCAAGAACGAATTTCACAGGCAACGCACAACATGAGGCCCTACGCTCCAAACACAGCGGAGGTACCTCAGGGAACCCACCTCACGGTAATGGTTAAGTCACCTAAGTCACATTACAATACGTTTGGACATTTCCATGTGCGTTTGCTAATGCTCTCTGTGAATGATGTTGCTTGTACAGGCTGTACTTACAAGCAGTTCCTTGACTGCAAGCCTATGAACTTTGATGGTACTGGAGGTGCCGTAGCGTTTGTAAGATGGGCTGAGAAGACGGATTCTGTTATGCGAATGAGTAAGTGTGCGCCAGAGCATCAAGTCACTTACAATTCTGGACTATTCCTAGATGGAGCCTTGTCGTGGTGGAACCTTCAGGTTCAGACCCTAGGTGAGGCTGTAGCATATGCTATGACTTGGGACGAGTTGAAAGAGCTGATACGTAAGAAGTACTGTTCAAGGGCTGAAATTCAGAAGTTGGAAACCGAGTTTTGGAATCTGAAAATCGATGGGCCCAAGATAGCCGAGTACGTGCATAGATTCCATGATTTGTCTCGTGTTATCCCCAACAAGGTAGAACCAGATTTCAAGCAAGTTGAACGTTTCATTTGGGGATTGGCGCCCCAAATTCTTAGCATGGTGACTGCTTCTAAGCCTCCAACGATCACTGAAGCCATTGAATTGAGTGTGGCTTTGACTGAGGAAGCGATCAAATCGGTCAAGTTTTCAATTTCTGAGGGAAAGAAGAAAGAGACTCCTGTCGAGTCGTCTGGTGAGAACAAAAGGAAGTTCTCGAATTTCAAGAAGGGTACCCAAGGAAACAACAGCAGTGCTAACAAGCGGAGAGATGCTAACCCACCAGCCGAGGTTAGGACTGGTGCTGCAAGTTCTGAGAACAAAGAGAAAGGATACATGGGCACCCTGCCCAAGTGTGATGTATGTCAATTCCATCATGCCGGCCAGTGTAGGTTTAGGAAATGTGAAACATGTGGAAAGAATGTTCATTCGAAGGAAACGTGTTGGGTTAGTAATGGTCGTGGGAATGGTGGTCAGAGAGGAAATGGAAATGACAATAGCAATGGTAACTGTAGTGGAAACGGTTATGGGAATAGGAACCAAGGAGGAAACAATAACCAGGGAGGTAATGGAAACTGGAATGGAAACAGGAATCATGCGGGAAATGGAAACCGCGGAGGAAATAATAACAACAATCAAGACGGAAATGGGAATGGTCACGGCCAAGGTTGTTTTGGTTGTGGTGATGTAGGGCACTTCAAGCGGGATTTCCCAAAAATAATCAAGCCCAGGGAAGAGTCTTCAACATTGGAGCTAGGGAAGCTCGTCAGGATTCGAACGTAGTCACTGGTACATTCCCTATTAATCAACATTTTGCATCTGTGCTATTTGATACTGGTGCCAACTATAGCTTCGTATCTCTAGAGTTTAAGAACATACTTGGGTTAGTTGTAAGTAAGTTAGATATCCTGTATTCGATAGAACTAGCTAATGGGAAGCTAGTAGAAGCTAAGGAAGTAAATAGAGGCTGTGTGATAGAGCTTGGAGAGCTGGAGTTTTCGATAGATCTCCTGCCAGTTGAGTTGGGAAGCATCGACGTAGTAGTGGGGATGGATTGGTTGTCAAGTAATCAAGCTGAGATTGTTTTCCACGAGAAGATTATCCGTATCCCATTGGCGAATAGAGAGACGATCGTGATTCATGGGGAGAAGCAGGATACGCCTCTACGGATTATTAGTTGTTTGGAGGCATGGAAGTTTTTACATAAAGGATGTGTTGCCTTCCTGGCTCACGTTGTTGACAAAGAGGCCGAAGAACCGAAGCTCAAAGATATCCCTGTGGTGAGGGAATATCCAGAAGTCTTCCCCGAAGACTTGCCAGGATTACGCCCCAACGACAAGTCGAGTTCCACATTGACTTGGTTCCAGGCGTCGCGCCTGTAGCCAAAGCACCCTACCGACTTGCGCCTTCAGAGATGCAAGAGTTGTCGACGCAGCTTCAGGAGTTATTAGACAAGGGATTCATTAGACCAAGCTTCTCGCGTTGGGGAGCTCCAGTTCTATTTGTTAAGAAGAAGGACGACAGTTTTCACATGTGCATTGACTACCAAGAGCTGAACAAGTTAACTATCAAGAATCGGTATCCTTTGCCGAGGATTGATGATTTATTAGATCAACTTCAGGGTTCGAGTTACTACTCCAAGATCGATCTTCGATCAGGTTATCACCAGGTGTGGATTCAAGAAGAGAGTATACCGAAGACTGCCTTTAGAACTCGTTATGGACATTATGAGTTTCTAGTGATGTCGTTTGGATTGACGAATGCACCGGCAGTATTTATGGATTTGATGAACTGAGTTTGCAAGCCATATCTCGATAAATTCGTGATTGTATTTATCAATGATATTTTGATCTATACACGGACAAAGGAAGAGCATGAGCAAAACCTTAGAGCCATCTTAGAGCTGCTAAAGAAGGAGAAGCTCTATGCTAAGTTCTCGAAGTGTGAGTTTTGGTTACGAGAAGTACAGTTCCTTGGTCACGTGGTAAACAAGGATGGAATTCATGTGAATCCCACCAATATCGAGGCAATTAAGAATTGGGAAACTCCGAAGATGCCAACCGAGATTCGACATTTTTGGGCTTAGCAGGGTATTATCACAGATTCATTGAGGATTTCTCTAAAATCACTCAACCGCGGACCTCCCTTACTCAAAAGGATAAGAAGTATGAATGGGGAGATAAACAAGAAGAAGCCTTTCAGCTGCTCAAGAATAAGCTTTGCGATGCACCTATTTTATCCCTACCCAAAGGCACCGACGACTTCATGGTATACTGTGACGCCTCGCGTCAGGGATTGGGCTGTGTGCGAATGCAGAGACAGAAGGTTATCACTTATGCTTTGCGCCAATTAAAGGTTCATGAGAAGAATTACGTCACACGTGATTTGGAATTAGGCATAGTGGTGTTTGCTTTGAAGATATGGCGACATTATCTGTATGAAACTCGGTGTACAATATTTACGGATCACAAGAGCCTTCAGCACATATTCGATCAGAAAGAGCTTAACATGAGACAATGACGCTGGGTTGAGTTATTAAATGATTACGATTGCGAAATCAAATATCATCCAGGAAAGGCGAATGTGGTGGCAGACGCCTTGAGTCGAAAAGAGAGGATTAAGCCCATAACGGTTAGGGATTTGGAGATGATTGTTCAGACAGACCTCTCGTTGCGTATTCGTGCTGCACAAAGAGAAGCTCTTAAGAAAGAGAATTTAAAGGCTGAATATCTCCATGGGATAGAGAAAAGATTGGTACCCAATGAGGAAGGAACCTTGTACTTTATGGGACGAATTTGGGTTTCGCTTTTTGGTGGTCTTAGAGATGTTACTTTCGATAAAGCTCATAAATCAAGGTACTTGATCCATCCAGGATTGAACAAGATGTACCAAGATTTGAAGGATTATTACTGGTGGCCAAGACTTAAGGGCGATGTGGCTACTTATGTTGGGAAGTGTTTGACTTGTGCCAAAGTGAAGGCCGAGTATCAGAAGCCTTCAGGTCTTCTGCAGCAACTTGAGATACCCATGTGGAAGTGGGAACAAATCTCAATGGATTTCATAACAAAGTTGCCCAAGACTCCCAGAGGTCATGATACAATTTGGGTAATCGTGGACCATTTGACATAGTTTGCGCACTTTTTGCCGGTCAGAGATAAGGATAACACAGGTAAGCTAGCTGAGATGTACCTAAGTGAGATAGTCGCACGTCATGGAGTGCCTATCTCAATTATATTAGACAGAGATGGAAGATTTGTGTCAAGGATTTGGCAATCCTTTCAGGAAGCTTTTGGTTCTCAGTTGAATATGAGTACTGCTTTTCATCCACAGACGGACGGTCAAAGTGAGAGAATGGTTCAGACGCTTGAAGATATGCTACGTGCTTGCGTAATGGACTTCGGTGGCCGTTGGGACACTCACCTACCTTTGGTTGAGTTTTCCTATAACAACAGCTACCATACAAGCATTCAAGCTGCACCATTCGACGCTCTCTACGGATGCAAGTTTCGATCGCCGTTATGCTGGGCAGATGCAGGTGATAGACAGCTGGTTGGTCCCGAACTGGTCCAAGAGACGACTGATAAGATTATGCAGATCCGAGAGCGCATCAAGGCGGCTCGTGGTCGACAAAAGAGCTATGCGGACCAAAGACGAAAACCTTTGGAATTTGAAGTGGGTGATATGGTTTTGTTGAAAGTTTCACCTTGGAAAGGTGTGGCACGCTTTGGAAAGCGTGGTAAGTTTAACCCACGTTACAGCGGGCCGTTCTGAATTTTAGAAAGGGTTGGTTCTGTAGCA
>JARYGA010057203.1:0-52477 GCA_030545235.1 Helianthus tuberosus | reverse complement strand
CAAGGGGATACAACACAATGGCTTAGCAGGCTAATGTAGTATATTGTTGTGTCTTTGACATGCAGCACACCTTCGAGCATACTCCGCAGCATCCTTTCTCATCGTCGGACAGTAATATCCTGTTCACAACATCTTTGAGAACAAAGACTGCCCCCAGTATGGTTGCCACAATCTCCTTTGTGTATATCCTGAAATACCTCCTTGATTTCAGGATCTTCCAAGCACCTTAGGTACGGACCTGCAAGAGATTTCTTATACAAAATATTATTTATGATAGTAAAACGAGATACCTTCATTCTGAAAGCCTTAGGATTTTTCATCCTTTGGGATATCTCCTTTTTTAAGATACTTCATAATTGGAGCCATCCAGGATTCAGGATCCTTCTTAGGATATCCATTACCAGGATCCTGGATACTTGCTACTTCCTTATCCTAAGATTTGAAGTGTTCCATCGCAGAATACAGGATATGTAATATTGGTATCTGAGTTCCTTCCGGTATCCTGACAGTAGATCCTAAATTTGCTATAGCGTCTACTTTGTCGTTTTCTTCCCTTGGGACTTGTTCAAGTGTAAAATTCAAAATATCATGCTAATTTTTTAACAGTTTCAAGATATTCAGCTAACTTTTCAACTTTGACTTCATAAGATCCATTTAAATGGTTAGTAATCAACAGGGAATCAACATACACTTGCAAACATTTAATATTCATATTCTTAGCCAATTCTAATCCTACTATCAGAGCTTCATATTCAGCTTCATTATTAGTAGCAGGATATTCACATCTAATAGTCTGGGGTAATATGTCCCCCTGTGGCGATTTTAGTAGTATCCCTAATCCTACACCTCTTATGTTAGATGCACCATCAGTATACAATATCCAAAATTCTGAACTTTCACCTAGTTGTTATACTTCTAGGTCAGCTTCATCCTGAATGTCACTACTAAAATTAGCCACTAAGTCTGCTAAAGCCTGAGACTTTATAGTATTCCTAGGTTCATATACCAAATCATATGCACTTAGTTTTACGGACCACATAGCCATCCTACCAGACATTTCAGGTTTCCTAAGCACATTTTTAATAGGATAATTAGTTTTTATATGAATCCTATGTGTTTCAAAATAATGCCTAAGCTTATTGATGCCATGACTAGTGCTAATATCAGTTTTTCTAAGTGTAAGTATCTAGTTTCAGCATCTAACAAACTTTTACTGACAGAATAAACAGGATACAGCTGACCTTCGTGATCCTTTACCAAAACAGCACTTACTGCATTCCCTGATACTGCAAGATATAGGGATAAGGGTTCACCATCCTCAGGCTTCATCAGCAGAGGTGCACTTGAAAGATATTGCTTTAATTCTTGCAGGGCAGCTTCATGTCTTTCTCCCCATTCAAACTTTTTGTTCTTCTGCAGGATATCATAAAATTCTTTGCATTTTTCTGAAGATCTTGTTATGAATCTGTTCAATGCTGCTACTCTTCCTGTTAGTCCTTGCACATCTTTCATGTTGGATGGTGATTTGAGATCCAGGATTGCTTTAATCTGTTCTGGGCTTGCTTCTATCCCCCTCTTGGTCACCATATATCCCAAGAATTTTCCTGCCCCCACTCCGAAAAAGCACTTAGCAGGATTCAGCTTCATATTATACTGGTCCAGGATATTGAAGGCACACTCTAGATCCTGGAGGTGATCCTCCGCTTTCTTGGATTTCACCACCATATCATCAATATATACCTCCATTGTGTCCCCCAGTTTGTCTTTAAACATCATATTGACCAGCCCCTGGAATGTTGCACCTTCATTTTTAAACCAAAGGGTATGGCAGTATTACAGTATATACATGTGAGTGTCATGAATGCTGTATCTTCCTGGTCAGATGGCTCCATTTGGATTTGCTAAAATCCTGAGGATGCATCCATGAAAGTCAGCATCTCATGCCCGGCGGTTGCATCTACCATCGAATCGATATGAGGTAATGGGAATGGGTCTTTAGGACAAGCTTTATTGTGGTATGTGTTGTCTACACAAACTCTCCATTTCCCATTCTTGTTTTGGACCACCACAACGTTTGCTAGCCACTTGGGGAACTTGACTTCCCTGATCATCTTGGACTTCAATAGTCTTCTAACCTCCTCTTGTATAATTGCATTCCTTTCATGAGCAAATTTCCTTCTCTTTTGTTGAACAGGCCTGAAAGACTTATCAATTCCAATTTTGTGAGTTATAATATCTTTTGATATACCTTTCATGTCTTCGTGTTTCCATGAAAACATGGACATCCTACATTTCAAAAAGTTAGTAAGCTGATTTTCAATATCCTGAGGGATATTGATCCCTCCAAGCACCGAGATATCTGGATTATCCTGATCCAGGATAATTTTCTTAACATCCTGCTCCGAAGCTTCCATGATATCCTAGGCTTGTATCTTTAATTGTTATCATGCCCTGGATTTTATTGAGGCCTTCATCGAAGAGGAATAACATTCCTTCGCCTCCTGTTAGTCGCTTTCCACCTTGACTACCCCCCAAGGAGTAGGGATCTTGATACACTGATGATAGGTGGAATGTACAACTTTCATAACGTGAATCCATGGCTTGCCTATTATAATATTATGGCAGGATAATGAATCCATGACACAGAATCGTTGCATCGAATTCACTCCTTAAACATATACGGGCAGTTTTATCTCTCCAACAGTGTTCTTTGCGTCTCCACTGAACCCTATAAGCACAGTGGACTTCGAGGTGATCTCTATTTGCGGGATGTTCACTCTCTTCAAGGTTTCCAACTGGATGATGTTGACTGAGCTGCCATTGTCCACCATTGTCCTCCTGTCAAACCCCAACCAATGGCGGAATCATCGGCGCATGGCACTGAGCGAAACAGATTATCCAGAAGTTTCCACAACAATTATCATTACTATTCAATTTAAAATAACATGTCCCATACCATGTCTCAAATAGTAAACAAATTATTACAGATAAAATCCAGGCAAGTAATTCTATTCCGACAACTCAGATTTCAAAATAGAGCAATTGTTTATCTGCTTCTAGAGACCCTTGATTTAGTTACTACAGACAACTATTTGTTGGGCTCTAAAGCTTTATTCTAGCTTCACTTTCCTACCAGATGTGCATCCTAAGCACCTGTCACATATGTTAAAATAAAGTCAATACATATAATGTAAAGGTGAGCATACAAGTTTGATAATATCATATAGAGTTCGAATTCGTTTACGCATAACCAGCACGTACACATAGTGAAATGAAGCATGTTAGTTATCGACATAGATCCATCGTTACCAATGACTGCGGGTTGACTGCCAAATGCAGTTCGCAATACATGATTACCACCGTAATCCATGCAAGTAATTGTCCTTAACAAACCCCGCGAACGGGTGCTGAGTCCAAACTATAGTACTATCATTACTAAGGCAGGTAGACAGCATTCCATGTGTAAACATAACAAACAAGCATTCATAAGCCACGTATAACATGCATTAACGGTTAGCGTTCAAATAGTATTGAGTAGTGTGTTTGATGTGATTTGAATAGTTGTAACATATGTAACACCCAAAAGTGCATAAAGCAAAAAGGGATCGAGTATACTCACTGTGGTTGATGGATTGAAGGGAGCGCTTAGCGAGTAAGGTTAGCCTGAATAGATTCGATAGCATAGCGATAAGTGACACGTAAAAGGTACAAAATGTCAGTGAGTCGGATAGAAGTTCGGTCGGATGGTAATCCGATCGGACGGCAATCCGTACGGATAACAATCCGTTCGGATGGTCATCCGGTCGGACGGTAGTCCGGTCGGACGACTATTCGAGTGGATTGCTTCTTCCTATGAGATGAATGTGTTTGTGTATGATGGCTTGTCTTTTGAAGTTTTCGTTGTAGCATTTTGAAAACATTGAAGTATCTCTAGCCTTCAAGCCGGTCGGTCGGACAGTCAGTCGTGCGGATGACAATCTGTTCGGATTGTCATCCGGTCAGACGGTAGTCTGGTCGGACGGCTACCTTAGTGATGAGGTTACTTAGTGGGAACAGTTCATAACAGAAGAGTCACTCGGTCGGATGACCATTCGACCAGGTGGCAACCCTGTTGATGAACATGTTGAAAATTGACTAAGTCTTTAAAGTCCTAGTATCTCATGATCCGAAGAGTAATCCGGTCGGATGGTAATCCGATCGGACGGCAATTCGTTCGATACTCAAACTTCAGACAGAGTTGATTAGGTGTGGGACCCTAGGTGTTATTCGTTCGGACAGCAATCCGTTCGGATGGTCATCCGGTCGGACGGTAGTCCGGTCGGACAGCATTCCTTTCCGATTATTCCGTTCGTCCTACACTTGGTTGTTTTGCTTGTTTGTCGTTTTATCGAGACGTGTTGACAATGTGTTAACCAACAGAACCCCTTCTTGTCCCAAGTGACCTGATCGACTAGGAATCACCCTAGTTCAACCAGTTAACCGGTTTAAGGCGGTTGTTCTTGTTTAACCCAAAATCGGTGGTCTCGTGAGTAGAATCCAGATCTTGAGCTAGCACATCACTAAGAATGAGCGGAGGACTAGATCTAGATCCGTTTCTATCAGTTTCAAGCGTATTGAGTGCAAAAGAGTTGAAAGAGAGTTAGAAACCATCTTTCAATCCTTTTTCACTGTGTTTATGTTTAGATCTAGTATAGATCTTTGTTCATTTGTGTGGAAATCGGTCAGATCCGAGTTGTTCTCGGTGGATTGAAGTCAAAACATGAAGTTCTTCAAGAACTCATGATGACATCATCCTCGAACACCTCAAACCTAGCGATTTTATGGTTAAAAGTTAAGATTTAAAAGATAGAAAGGTGTAGGAGTGCGTGTAGATTAAGAAAGTACAAGATTTAGGATGAGATCTTACCGGAATCGGGAGAAATCGAAGAAAAGGTGAGGAACACGAGCTGGTCGGACAGAGGTTTCCAAAAGTAGAAAGTTTGAGAGTGACATGGGTATTTATCGGATTCCAAAAGGGGAAAGTGTTGTCCGGTCGGATGGCACAACGCCCGGATGACTATCTGGTCGGGTGACATCTCGGTCGGATGGCACCTGTCTCATGGCCAAGTGGCTATCCGGTCGGATGGCTATCCGGCCGGATGCACTTGGTTCGAGTGTTTGATGCGACGATTTTTGACTTTTCGATTTTGGTTGCGAGCGGTTCGATACGATAGGGTTTCCTGGTCAAATTACTTTCAGTCCCAATCACTCATATCGAGCACTATCCCTTCTCCACTAATTATCATAGTTCGATTGTGATTCGAGTTCGATGTCGATTGAGTTTGATTGCATTTCGAGTTCGATTGCGTTTCGATTGATTACCACATATAACATAAATGAACATGCACAAGTAACACATAAGGCACATACACACGTATAACAATAGCTAATATGCGTAGTTCGAGTTGCGATTTGATTTGATGTCGATTTGACTAGCATAGTTTGATTATTGTTTTGTTAACTTTATCGCATTGTTACTTCCTATAGTTTACAGTCGTAGGTCGATTGAATAGCGATAATCATACGTCGATTATTGTAATTATAGACACTTACTCCACATAATAGCTAAAATAAAAGAAATCTATTATTAGTCAGGTCGCCCGAAATCGGTCGTTGACTTTGACCTCTCGAAAACACGAGGTGTTACAGCCTCCCCTTGTTTAGGGAATTTCGTCCCGAAATTAAGCTGAAAGTTGTACAACACCGTGAATCACTTTCTCTCTCTAGACTTTCTCCTTGAATAACTGCGGGTACTTCGCCTTCATGTCGCTTTCGAGTTCCCAAGTGAACTCTGCGCCTCGTTTGCCTTCCCATCGGACTTTCACAATAGGAATGTGCGAGCACCTGAGTTGCTTGGTTTGGTGGTCCATGATTTCGATAGGCTTCTCCACGAAGTGTAGTGTTTCGTTCACCTGAAGGTCATCAAGAGGAATGTGTAAGTCGTTGTCGGCTAGGCACTTTCGGAGGTTTGACACGTGGAAAGTCGGGTGGACGTTACTAAGTTCCTCCGGTAGTTCGAGTCTGTAGGCGACTTTTCCGATCCTTTCCAGAATCTTAAAAGGTCCAACATATCGAGGCGCAAGCTTCCCTTTCTTGCCGAATCGGACCACACCCTTCCAAGGTGACACCTTTAGGAGTACGTAGTCACCAACGTCAAATTCAAGGGGCTTGCGTCGTCTATCGGCATAACTTTTCTGTCGATTCCGAGCTTTTGCCAGGTTGTCTCGAATTTGGAAAATCCTGTCTATCGTTTCTTGTAATAGCTCAGGACCGGTTAGTTGCGAATGGCCGATCTCGTGCCACATAATAGGCGATTGACATCTTCTTCCGTATAAAGCCTCGAATGGTGCCATTTGAATGCTGGAATGATAGCTGTTGTTATACGAGAATTCGACTAATGGCAGGTATTTATCCCAATTACCACCAAAGTCTATGACACACGAACGGAGCATGTCTTCAAGAGTACGAATCGTTCTTTCAGTCTGACCGTCGGTTTGAGGGTGGAAAGCGGTACTTAGATTTAACGATGTACCGAGTGCCGTTTGAAATGTTTCCCACAGTTGCGAGGTAAACCGAGCATCACGATCATAGATGATGTAGCGAGGCGTCCCGTGATTACAAATGATCTCGTCGGTGTAGATTCGGGCTAATCGTTGTACCTTGTAGTCTTCCCGTATTGGCAAAAAATGAGTTGATTTAGTCAAATGGTCGACCACAACCCAAATGCTATCGTGACCTGATGACGTGTGTGGTAGCTTTGTTATAAAGTCCATAGCTATACTCTCCCACTTCCACATGGGGATCGGTGGTTGTTCGAGTAAGCCAGAGGGTCTTTGATGTTCAGCCTTGACTCTCACACAAGTTAGGCATTTTCCAACATAGAGAGCAATATCCCTTTTCATGCCCGACCACCAGTACTTATAACGAAGGTCCTGGTACATTTTGTCGGCACCGGGGTGGATTGAATACCGGGATTTGAGGGATATCCCATTCGACTTGCTCACAAGCTGGGCTCCATCGTGGTAGATTCTTTCTTTCTTCAGAGTGCGTTCGTTGAAACACGCGTGCTGAGCTTCGCGGATGAGGGATTCGAGATCGTATTGGGCTTGAACATTACGAGTGCTAAGCAGATAGCTCCGTCTACTGAGTGTGTCGGCAACAACATTTGCCTTGCCTGGGTGATAACGAATCTCACAGTCATAATCGTTGAGAAGCTCTACCCATCGGTGTTGACGCATATTAAGTTCCTTCTGATTAAATATATGTTGTAGGCTCCTATGATCGGTGAAGATCGTACACTTGGTACCGTACAGGTAGTGTCGCCAAATCTTTAACGCAAAAACAACTGCGCCTAGCTCGAGATCATGGGTTTTATAGTTCTTCTCATGGATTTTGAGCTGACGAGATGCGTAAGCTATAACCTTGTCCCGCTGCATAAGGACGCAACCAAGACCAAGATTGGAAGCATCACAATAGACAATGAAATCATTGTTTCCGTCGGACAATGTGAGAACGGGAGCATTGCAATGCATGTGTTTAAGGGTTTTGAAAGCCGACTCCTGTTTGGTTCCCCAAACAAAAGGTTTGTCTTTTTGCATGAGAGCGGTAAGTGGTACTGCGATCTTTGAGAATCCTTCGATAAATCGTCGGTAATAGCCCGCCAGTCCGAGAAAAGAACGGACTTCAGATGGGTTCTTAGGTGTAACCCAACTCTTAACGGCTTCAATCTTCGCAGGGTCGACATGAATACCTTGACTATTAACGATGTGACCCAGAAACTGAACCTCCTCCAACCAGAATTCACACTTGGAGAATTTGGCGTAGAGTTGATTCCCCTGGAGTAGCTCGAGAACCAAACGTAGATGTTGCACGTGTTCGGTTTTCGATTTGGAATAGATCAAGACATCGTCGATGAATACGATGACGAAACGGTCGAGATATGGTTTACACACGCGATTTATCAGATCCATGAAAACCGCAGGTGCGTTGGTTATACCAAAGGGCATAACAACGAATTCGTAGTGGCCGTATCGAGTGCGAAATGCGGTTTTGGGTATATCCTCCTCTTGAATACGTAGTTGGTGATATCCTGAGCGTAGATCGATCTTCGAGAAGCATGTAGCACCTTGTAGTTGGTCAAACAAATCATCGATGCGAGGTAGAGGATAGCGGTTCTTGATAGTTAACTTATTCAATTCCCGATAGTCGATGCACATCCTGAACGACCCATCCTTCTTTTTGACGAAAAGGACTGGCACGCCCCAAGGAGAGGTGCTCGGGCGAATGAAGCCTTTCTCAAGTAATTCCTGGAGTTGGTTTGAAAGTTCACGCATTTCGGACGGTGCGAGTCGGTAGGGAGCTTTGGCAATAGGGTTGGCTCCTGGAATGAGGTCGATACGAAAATCGATATCATGACTTGGTGGTAGTCCGGGAAGATCCTCTGGAAAAACATTAGGAAATTCTCGAACCACAGGAACGTCTTTCACTTCCTTCTTCTCTTTCTTTTCCTTCTCCGCTAGTACAATGTTAGCCAAGAAAGCCCTGTATTCCTTGCGGAGATACTTGCTAGCTTGAACACATGACATGAGCTTGAGACCTTTCGAAGTAGTATCACCGTAAACACACAATAAATCACCATTCACAAGCGAGAATCGGATCATCTTGTCGAAGCACACCACTTCAGCATGGTTTTCACGAAGAAAGTCCATGCCTACTATGACGTCAAAACTTCTGAGTTGCATCGGAATAAGGTCGATTGGAAAGATGTGATTGTTGAGCTCAAGAGTACAATCACAAAGAACGGAATTAGCGGCGACAGTTCTTCCAGTAGCGACTTCGACATCGAATGTCGAGGAGAGATGAGAGCGCTTACGACTAAGGAGTTTCTCGAATTCGAACGACACAAAGCAATTATCGGCTCCAGTATCAAACAAACATGAAGCATAAATACCATTCACAAGGAACGTACCATTGACCACGTTGTTGTCGGCTTGGGGTTGACGCACGTTGATGTTGAAAGTTCGTGCGCGTGCTGCTTGTTGCTGCTGCTGCTAGTGTTGCTGCTGCTGCTGGGGCTCTTGTTTCACAACCCTGTTTGGGCACATGTTGGCGAAATGGCTAGGATCGCCACATGCGAAGCAGACTCTAGCTTTGACCGCGGGTGCCGGAGGAGCTTGTTGACCCTGAGGGGCAGTGAGTAGAGCTTGATGAGCAGGAGTTTGCCGAGCACGGCCGTTGGTAGTGAAATGGCCGTACATATTGCAATGAGCACAGAAACGACAAGCGATGGTAGTCGGGTGGTGGTAGCTACAAGTAGGGCAAAGCGGATGTGGTCCAGTGTATGCACGCTTTGCAGGCGGTGCATTTCCCACAGGCGCCTCTACTTGAGGTGGTGGTTCTTGTTGCTGGAGCTGTTCTTTCTCTTATTCTTTCTCTTGTTACTCGACGAGGTGGTGGTTTCAGCAGTTGGTGCGGCGGTGGTAGCTTGATACAGGTGCTTTGAAGTTTTATCCCAGACACCAGCCTTGACCCTCTTGTCGTTGATTTCGGCGGCCAGTAGGTAAGTCTCTTCGATCGTCTTAGTCTTAGCCGCTTGCACAAAATCTGCGACGCAGTCGGGCAAAGCTCGGATGTACTTCTTGATTGTGATCTCTGGAGTCTTGACTTGGTCGGGACAGATGATGTTGAGCTGTTTGAAGCGAGCAGTGAGAGCAGCGTTGTCACCTTCCTTCTGCTGTATGTGCCAGAATTCATCTTCTAACTTTTGGCGTTCATGAGGAGGGCAGAATTCTTCCAGCATGACTTCTTTGAGCTCGTCCCATGACAGACCGTAGGCTACATCGTTCCCTCGCTTGTTCCTCTCGGCCATCCACCAGTCTAGTGCACGGGACTGGAAAACGCCGGTAGCATTCAGAGTTCGGAGGTCATCGGGGCAACCACTCTGTCGTAGAGTGACCTCAATGGAATCAAACCATTGGAATAGTGCAGTAGGACCTCCCTCGCCAGTGAATTCTTTTGGCCCACAAGACTTGAATTGCTTGAAATTGAAAGCCTTGGTGGTAGCTTTAGGAGCTTCGGTTCTTGATTCCTCAGATGATTTGCTGGCATTCTCGTAAACATCACTCACGGCCTTTGCTACACTTTTAGCGATGATGGCAGTAAAGCGTTTGTCTCTCTTTTCTTGACGAGAAAGTAAGGGATGACGGGATCCAGATGACATTGTCTGCAACAGACATCGTCATAAGACTCAACACAACGTATTCGAATCTCACCTCACACATCTAGCGTTTACTAACGCTCAGGAATACATACATCACGTAAACACGTAGTCACATAATCACCGATTCACAAACACAGAAGCACATAAGCACGTAGAACACATAAGCACAGAAGCACATACTCATTTAGTTACAAGATGTAGTCAGAACACAGAAACCTATTATTCACAGTCTGCGAGTGTTCGAATATAGCGTTCGCGTTTAATATATCGAGTCGGGTAGTATAGGTGTATAAGTAGCATAAAGTCGTCCATAATTTAGCGATTTGTTGGCGTTTTGAGGTAGAAATGCAGTGCGAGTCATGCATGTCGATCAATGTGAAAACAAAATTGAGCAAGTTTCCCAAAATTTAAACACATAAACAGGTAAATTCACCTATGAACACATAAAATCAATGAGTCATCAGAGTCGGCAGTTGCAGGCTCAGAATCGAAACATATAAAAATCGAGATATAGATTATTTGTGGCTAGTAGACTTTGACTACCCAAAGTGTTTTGACTATTCTCAAGGACTTGTTGTACACGTTTGACCTTCGGGGTCGTGCCTTTTGCCTCAATTCTTGGGCGTTTGGCACACATCCCGTTAGTCATATTGTGACTTCAGGTCGTTGGAGTCCGTCGAAACTTTGGTGAGAGCTTTGTAAAATGAGCGAAACAAGTAGTTAAGGTTAGGGTTCCACCCCTAGCTTAACAACTTTATCCCTGTTTTAAATAAAATAGAGGAGATTATTCATCAAAATATGGATTTCACTCCTGATTTTGCATAATTCTCCTTGCTTGTAGATAAAATGCGGGTTGTTCGAGCAACTTTAGTCGAGAGTTTGCGGTTTTCACACCTAATCTTGACTTAGTTACTCTTTCATAGTTGAAAATTCGAGTGCAGTGATAGTGTAGCATAAGCGAGAATAGTGAGAAATAAGCTCGTACATAATCCCTACTGGATGTACTCAAGTTGTTCCTAACTATAGACTAGGTATCTAAGACATCGACCCAGATTAGGTCGTGTCTTGCCTAATTCCCTATAGTTATGGCTCTGATACCAATCTGTCACACCCCAACCGATGGCGGAATCATCGGGGCATGGCACTGAGCGAAACAGATTGTCCAGAAGTTTCCACAACAATTATCATTACTATTCAATTTAAAATAACATGTCCCATACCATGTCCCAAATAGTAAACAAATTATTACAGACAAAATCCAGGCAAGTAATTCTATTCCGACAACTCAGATTTCAAAATAGAGCAATTGTTTATCTGCTTCTAGAGACCCTTGATTTAGTTACTACAGACAACTATTTGTTAGGCTCTAAAGCTTTATTCTAGCTTCACTTTCCTACCAGATGTGCATCCTAAGCACCTGTCACATACGTTAAAATAAAGTCAATACATATAATGTAAAGGTGTGCATACAAGTTTGATAATAGCATATAGAGTTCGAATTCGTTTACGCATAACCAGCACGTACACATAGTGAAATGAAGCACGTTAGTTATCGACATAGATTCATCGATACCAATGACTGCGGGTTGACTGCCAAATGCAGTTCGCAATACATGATTACCACCGTAATCCATGCAAGTAATTGTCCTTACCAAACCCCCGCGAACGGGTACTGAGTCCAAACTATAGTACTATCGTTGCTAAGGCAGGTAGACAGCATTCCATGTTTAAACATAGCAAACAAGCATTCATAAGCCACGTATAATATGCATTAACGGTTAGCGTTCAAATAGTATTGAGTAGTGTGTTTGATGTGATTTGAATAGTTGTAACGTATGTAACACCCAAAAGTGCATAAAGCAAAAAGGGATCGAGTATACTCACTACGGTTGATGGATTGAAGGGAGCGCTTAGCGAGTAAGGTTAGCCTGAATAGATTCGATAGCATAGCGATAAGTGACGCGTAAAAGGTACAAAATGTGAGTGGGTCGGATAGCAGTTCGGTCGGATGGTAATCCGATCAGACGGCAATCCGTGCGGATAATAATCCGTTCGGATGGTCATCCAGTCGGACGGTAGTCCGGTCGAACGACTATTCGAGTGGATTGTTTCTTCCTATGAGATGAATGTGTTTGTGTATGATGGCTTGTCTTTTGAGGTTTTCGTTGTAGCATTTTGAAAACTTTGAAGTATCTCTATCCTTCAAGCCGGTCGGTCGGACAGTCAGTCGTGCGGATGACAATCCATTCAGATTGTCATACGGTCAGACGGTTGTCCGGTCGGACGGCGACCTTAGTGATGAGGTTACTTAGTGGGAACATTTCATAACAGAAGAGTCACTCGGTTAGATGACCATTCGACCGGGTGGCAACCTTGTTGATGAACATGTTGAAAATTGTCTAAGTCTTTAAAGTCCTAGTATCTCATGATCCGAAGAGTAATCCGGTCGGATGGTAATCCAATCGGACGACAATTCATTCGATACTTAAACTTCAGACAGAGTTGATTAGGTATGGGACCCAAGGTGTTATTCGTTCGGACAGCAATCCGTTCGGATGGTCATCCGGTCGGACGGTAGTCCGGTCGGACAGCATTCCGTTCCGATTGTTCCGTTCATCCTACACTTGGTTGTTTTGATTGTTTGTCGTTTTATCGAGACATGTTGACAATGTGTTAACCAACAGAACCCCTTCTTGTCCCAAGTGACCTGATCGACTAGGAATCACCTTAGTTCGGTCAGATCCGAGTTGTTCTCGGTGGATTGAAGTCAAAACATGAAGTTCTTCAAGAACTCATGATGACATCATCCTAGAACACCTCAAACCTAACGATTTTACGGTTAAAAGTTAAGATTTAAAAGATAGTCTTCAAAGGTCGGAATGGAGTCGGCTGTGTGTGATCGTATTCGACTTGCCATGAGGGAACGATGGGGTATTACAGAGAAAACAAAGAAGAAGAGTAAGAGATAATACCTGAATGTTCTCGAAATTATGGTGATGAATATCTAGAGAAGTTAAGAAGATATAGGCCAGAGATAGGGGGTATTGAGTGATTTTCGCATGGAGAGTTGCATATTGTCACATCAACCGTCATATCTTTTTAATTGCCTCGGTCTACGCATAAAGATAAAAATATATCCTTTTGAATTTGGGGATTCCAACCGATATATTTTGGGGACAATTGTTATGGGTGGTTTTTTGAACCCATATCCTTGAATTATATCCTGACTTTATTATTTTTGGCTGTGGTCAGGATACCAGATCAGGATATTGGTAACATCTTGATGCAGTATCCTGGCAGTCACTAATTATTCGCTTGAAGGTCATGGTTGCAGGATCATAACGTTCATGAGGACTCATTCTCCTGAAGACTCGCTCTAATCAGATGGGAAATGGACGTTGAAGACGGAAGAATAGGTCTCTAACGTTAAAAAGGGAATATTCCATAGCATCCCTAGTTTATAGGAGAGTTTGTTTGATACGTGTAATTATAAATAGAAGGCCAGATCGTAGGAACACACACTTCGCCCTCTCTGCTCTCGAACTCACACTTCTTTTTCTTGCTATCACGCACTAATACTCATCACTTGTAATCGCTGTACCACTTAACTTCGATCTGAGCCTTATCCTACACTGTATCCTGAACATTGAAGTAATAAGAAGATCAAGGCAGCCGACGATTGTCAGCTCCTGAGGTTTTAAGCCGGAGATCTAGATTGATCAAGGTCTTTCCTCGTATATCCTGTGTCCATTTTTATTTTTTTCAGCTCATTGTTTGATTGCTGATATAGTTTCATATGCTGAGACTATATCCTAAAACTATTTTTGCAAACTAACAAACCAGCATATTTTTCACAAGAATTGCTAGCACACTACCTCACAAACTAATTTGATCACTTAATGGCTTCGGTAATTTTTGACCAAAACACTAAGACCCACTATTACGAGGACAAGTTGAAGAAGGTCACGCAGGATGCAGAGGTGAAGCTGGCCACCGCCCACGTTGAGCACGAACAGACTATGATTTCCTTTCGAGAGGGAATAAAAAACTCAACTGACGTCTCCCTACTGCAAGACCGGATCAAAATGGCATATGAGGCCAGGGAGATAGGCCTAAAGTGCCCAGCCTGGTCGGTTGACTCCTGGGTGGCAAAGCTTAAGGATCTTGGAGGCAATCCTGTGCCGTATCCTGCTAAATCTGGAGCTGGGGAGCCTTCGAAGGTAGCTGTGGTGGCGATCGAGGCTGAAGAGAAGACGGATGCTGGAGCTGATGCTAGTGGTGAGGAGGTGAAGAAGGCTGGCGAAGATGCTGCTATGTGAGAGCATCAAAGTGGGCAATGATGGATATTGTTGCTTAGGCCAGAGACCACTTTTTTTTTTTAAAAACTTGAATGGTCTGTAACCCCTAAACAATTTACTTTTCCTGCACTTTACTTTTCCAGCATTTGAACGATTTACATTTCCTGCATGTTTTTGAACACTTAACAGTTGAAGGTGGAGGGATCCTGTGTTTTTAGGATGAAGCCTTCAACTGTTTATGTAAATATGCTTTAAAACTAGTTGTACTTTTGGTGTATGGGTCTCGTTTTGAGATGAAGCCAAGAGTACAACCTTTTGGACCGTTAATAATAAACTAACCTTTTAGCCTTATCTGTTGTTGTTATGTTTTTCTTTTATTTTGAGAATTATGTTCTGAATATTCTGACCAAATATCCTGGTCAGGATACTGACATTATGTTCAACACTTTTGTTACTTTTATTAAAAAATGTTTGACAAGAACTTTGTTAAATATGACCTTATTGAAAATTCATATTACTTAGATAAGGCTTTCAAGACTTGAAGAAAAATCATACCAGAAAAACTTAGGAAATAATTTCCAACATCAACCTTTGAATCCTTTGCAATGTCCCAAGCATGGATATCCCTTTTCTGTGCAAGATATTGCATTAGTGCATGACATACTTGAGTATTTCTTCACTTAGTGATCAAAGTTCGTAACTTTTTATCCACAAAAGAATGTGCGTAAACACAATCATAGTTTGTTATATCTTTTGAGCTTGTCCAAAAACTTTAGTTTTGCTGGGGATAAACCCTTAATATCCTGGGGATAAACCCTTCGTATCCTGGGGATAAACCCTTAGTATCCTGGGGATAAACCATTGTTTTCGCACGCTACAGGCGGGAGTGTATAAACTCCAAGACTTAGAAAGGTGAAAACCTTTAAACCTTAGAGAGTATGAAAATACCCTTTCATGAGAGAGAGTGATCAATCCTCATATACCTTAAGGATCCAGGATATATCCAATAATAACAAAATTGTCAGCCACTGTTACATGAACTGGTCCCGCTATCTTGAACTATTTCTGGATAACTTGTGCTCCAGGCGGGGTGTTTAAACCTAGTTCTAGAGAAAGGTGAATACCTTTAAAACTTTGAAGGGATATGAATCCCTTGAACGTGAGAGAGGGGGCCAATCCTCTAATCTTTCTATTTATCTTGAGTATATATCCTGGAGTAATATCCTGAAGCGTATCCTATAAAACACCTTTAAACTAAGGAGGGTGTTAGCTTGGCTAACACCCCTCCGATGCTTAAGTCAGTATTGGGTTTCATAGAATAATTAAATTAAAGATATTTAAAAGAGATAGAATTCATACCATCGTAAGTTAGAAATTAAATTCTAAACTCACTTGAAGTAGGCTTTAAGGTGTATTGCATTCCAGGATCTTAGCAACATATCCCCCTCCATGTTCTTGAGTCGGTATGCTCCCTTTTCGGATTCTGATTCAATTTCATAAGGTTCTTCCCATTTTGGGGCTAGCTTCCCATCAGCAGGGTTGGTTGTATTTTGAAAAGTTTTCCTTAACACCCAATCTCTAACTTGAAATCTCCTAGTCCTTAAATTCTTGTTGTATGACTTGGATATCCTCTGCCGATATGCTGCCATCCTCGGTTTTGCTGCATCTCTCGTTTCATCAATGGTGTCTAGTTCTTGACATAAGACTTCAGGATTCGATTCAGGATCCCGTAGGCTTAATCTAGTTGTAGGTATCACCATTTCTGTCGGGATCACCGCTTCTGCCCCAAACACCAAAGAAAATGGGGTTTGCCCAGTAGCATTCTTCACAGCTGTTCTATCTGCCCATAGGACAAATGGTAGTTCCTCTGCCCATTTTCCTTTTTTGGCACCTAACCTCTTCTTTAATTAATTGACAATTATCTTGTTCGAGGATTCTGCCTGTCCATTTGCTTGAGGATGCATTGGTGTCGATGTAATCATCTTGATTCCCCAACTTTTACAAAAATCATTAGTTCTCTTGCTAATGAATTGGGAACCATTATCACAAATTATCTCAGCCGGTACCCCAAATCTTGTCAGGATATTCCTCTTTATGAAGGATACTACTTCTTGATCCCTAACCTTGACAAAGGCTTTTGCTTCAACCCATTTGGAGAAATAATCTGTCATTGCCAACATGAAAACCTTTCCTCCTAGAGCCTTTGGGAGTTTCTCCACTATATTCATACCCCACTTCATAATTGGCCAAGGGGATACAACACAATGGCTTAGCAGGCTGATGTAGTATATTGTTGTGTCTTTGACATGCAGCACACCTTCGAGCATACTCTGCAGCATCCTTTCTCATCGTCGGCCAGTAATATCCTGTTCACAACACCTTTGAGAACAAAGACTGCCCCCAGTATGGTTGCCACAATCTCCTTTGTGTATATCCTGAAATACCTTCTTGATTTCAGGATCTTCCAAGCACCTTAGGTACGGACCTGCACGAGATTTCTTATACAAAATATTATTTATGATAGTAAAACGAGATACCTTCATTCTGAAAGCCTTAGGATTTTTCATCCTTTGGGATATCTCCTTTTTTAAGATACTTCATAATTGGAGCCATCCAGGATTCAGGATTCTTCTTAGGATATCCATTACCAGGATCCTGGATACTTGCTACTTCCTTATCCGGAGATTTGAAGTGTTCCATCACAGAATACAGGATATGTAATATTGGTATCTGAGTTCCTTCCGGTATCCTGACAGTAGATCCTAAATTTACTAGAGCGTCTACTTCGTTCTTTTCTTCCCTTGGTACTTGTTCAAGTGTAAAAATTTGAAATATCATGCTAATTTTTTAACAATTTCAAGATATTCAGCTAACTTTTCACCTTTGACTTCTTAAGATCCATTTAAATGGTTAGTAATCAACAGGGAATCAACATACACTTGCAAACATTTAATATTCATATTCTTAGCCAATTCTAATCCTGCTATCAGAGCTTCATATTCAGCTTCATTATTAGTAGCAGGATATTCACATCTAATAGTCTGGGGTAATATGTCCCCCTGTGGCGATTTTAGTAGTATCCCTAATCCTACACCTCTTATGTTAGATGCACCATCAGTATACAATATCCAAAATTCTGAACTTTCACCTAGTTGTTGTACTTCTAGGTCAGCTTCATCCTGAATGTCACTACTAAAATCAGCCACTAAGTCTGCTAAAGCCTGAGACTTTATAGTATTCCTAGGTTCATATACCAAATCATATGCACTTAGTTTTACGGACCACATAGCCATCCTACCAGACATTTCAGGTTTCCTAAGCACATTTTTAATAGGATAATTAGTTTTTATATGAATCTTATGTGTTTTAAAATAATGCCTAAGCTTATTGATGCCATGACTAGTGCTAATATCAATTTTTCTAAGTGTAAGTATCTAGTTTCAGCATCTAACAAACTTTTACTGACAGAATAAACAGGATACTGCTGACCTTCGTGATCCTTTACCAAAACAGCACTTACTGCATTCCCTGATACTGCAAGATATAGGGATAAGGGTTCACCATCCTCAGGCTTCATTAGCAAAGGTGCACTTGAAAGATATTGCTTTAATTCTTGCAGGGCAGCTTCATGTCTTTCTCCCCATTCAAACTTTTTGTTCTTCTGCAGGATATCGTAAAATTCTTTGCATTTTTCTGAAGATCTTAATATGAATCTGTTCAATGCTGCTACTCTTCCTGTTAGTCCTTGCACATCTTTCATGTTGGATGGTGATTTGAGATCCAGGATTGCTTTAATCTGTTCTGGGCTTGCTTCTATCCCCCTCTTGGTCACCATATATCCCAAGAATTTTCCTGCCCCCACTCCGAAATAGCACTTAGCAGGATTCAGCTTCATATTATACTGGTCCAGGATATTGAAGGCACACTCTAGATCCTGGAGGTGATCCTTCGCTTTCTTGGATTTCACCACCATATCATCAATATATACCTCCATTGTGTCCCCCAGTTTGTCTTTAAACATCATATTGACCAGCCTCTGGTATGTTGCACCTTCATTTTTAAACCAAACGGCATGGCAGTATAACAGTATATACATGTGAGTGTCATGAATGCTATATCTTCCTGGTCAGATGGCTCCATTTGGATTTGCTAAAATCCTGAGGATGCATCCATGAAAGTCAGCATCTCATGCCCGATGGTTGCATCTACCATCGAATCTATATGAGGTAATGGGAATGGGTCTTTAGGACAAGCTTTATTGAGGTCTGTGTAGCCTACATAAACTCTCCATTTCCCATTCTTGTTTTGGACCACCACAACGTTTGCTAGCCACTTGGGGAACTTGACTTCCCTGATCATCTTGGACTTCAATAGTCTTCTAACCTCCTCTTGTATAATTGCATTCCTTTCATGAGCAAATTTCCTTCTCTTTTGTTGAACAGGCCTAAAAGACTTTTCAATTCCAAGTTTGTGAGTTATAATATCTTTTGATATACCTTTCATGTCTTCGTGTTTCCATGAAAACATGGACATCCTGCATTTCAAAAAGTTAGTAAGCTGATTTTCAATATCCTGAGGGATATTGATCCCTCCAAGCACCGAGATATCTGGATTATCCTGATCCAGGATAATTTTCTTAACATCCTGCTCCGAAGCTTCCATGATATCCTAGCCTTGTATCTTTAATTATTATCCTGCCCTAGATTTTGTTGAGGCCTTCATCGAAGAGGAATAACATTCCTTCGCCTCCTGTTAGTCGCTTTCCACCTTGACTACCCCCCAAGGAGTAGGGATCTTGATACACTGATGATAGGTGGAATGTACAACTTTCATAACGTGAATCCATGGCCTGCCTAATATAATATTATGGCAGGATAATGAATCCATGACGCAGAATCGTTGCATCGAATTCATTCCTTCAACATATACGAGCAGTTTTATCTCTCCAACAGTGTTCTTTGCGTCTCCACTGAACCCTATAAGCACAGTGGACTTCGAGGTGATCTCTATTTGCGGGATGTTCACTCTCTTCAAGGTTTCCAACTGGATGATGTTGACTGAGCTGCCATTGTTCACCAGTATCATGCGTACAAAATGATTAGCAATATATAAAGTGATTACCAGACTATCGTGATGAGGATCCTGGATGTTATCCCGGTCATCACTGTCAAACATTATCACTTTATCACTTGTAAGTGTTGTCATCCTCATTGGTTAATCTCCTCTTTCTGCTTTAGCCTCCTGTCACACCCCAACCGATAGCGGAATCATCGGGGCATGGCACTGAGTGAAACATATTATCCAGAAGTTTCCACAACAATTATCATTACTATTCAATTTAAAATAACATGTCCCATACCATGTCTCAAATAGTAAACAAATTATTACAGACAAAATCCAGGCAAGTAATTCTATTTCGACAACTCAGATTTCAAAATAGAGCAATTGTTTATCTGCTTCTAGAGACCCTTGATTTAGTTACTACAGACAACTATTTGTTGGGCTCTAAAGCTTTATTCTAGCTTCACTTTCCTACCAGATGTGCATCCTAAGCACCTGTCACATAAGTTAAAATAAAGTCAATACATATAATGTAAAGGTGAGCATACAAGTTTGATAATAGCATATAGAGTTCGAATTCGTTTACGCATAACCAGCACGTACACATAGTGAAATGAAGCACGTTAGTTATCGACATAGATCCATCGATACCAATGACTGCGGGTTGACTGCCAAATGCAGTTCACAATACATGATTACCACCGTAATCCATGCAAGTAATTGTCCTTAACAACCCCCGCGAACGGGTGCTGAGTCCAAACTATAGTACTATCGTTGCTAAGGCAGGTAGACAGCATTCCATGTGTAAACATAACAAACAAGCATTCATTAGCCACGTATAACATGCATTAACGGTTAGCGTTCAAATAGTATTGAGTAGTGTGTTCAATGTGATTTGAATAGTTGTAACTTATGTAACACCCAAAAGTGCATAAAGCAAAAAGGGATCGAGTATACTCACTGCGGTTGATGGATTGAAGGGAGCACTTAGCGAGTAAGTTTAGCCTGAATAGATTCGATAGCATAGCGATAAGTGACGCGTAAAAGATACAAAATATGAGTGGGTCAGATAGCAGTTCGGTCAGATGGTAATCTGATCGGACGGCAATCCGTGCGGATAACAATCCGTTCGGATGGTCATCCGTTCGGATGGTCATCCGGTCGGACGGTAGTCCGGTCGGACGACTATTCGAGTAGATTGTTTCTTCCTATGAGATGAATGTATTTGTGTATGATGGCTTGTCTTTTGAAGTTTTCGTTGTAGCATTTTGAAAACATTGAAGTATCTCTATCCTTCATGCCGGTCGGTCGGACAGTCAATCGTGCTGATGACAATCTGTTTGGATTGTTATCCGGTCGGACGGTAGTCTGGTCGGACGGTGACCTTAGTGATGAGGTTACTTAGTGGGAATAGTTCATAACAGAAGAGTCTCTCGGTCGGATGACCATTCGACCGGGTGGCAACCCTGTTGATGAACATGTTGAAAATTGTCTAAGTCTTTAAAGTCCTAGTATCTCATGATTCGAAGAGTAATCCAGTCGGATGGTAATCCGATCGGACGGCAATTCGTTCGATACTCAAACTTCAGACAGAGTTGATTAGGTGTGGGACCCAAGGTGTTATTCGTTCGGACAGCAATCCGTTCGGACAGCAATCCGTTCGGATGGTCATCCGGTCGGACGGTAGTCCGGTCGGATAGCATTCCGTTCCGATTGTTCCGTTCGTCCTACACTTGGTTGTTTTGATTGTTTGTCGTTTTATAGAGACGTGTTGACAATGTGTTAACCAACAGAACCCCTTCTTGTCCCAAGTGACCTGATCGACTAGGAATCACCCTAGTTCAACCAGTTAACCGGTTCAAGGCTGTTGTTCTTGTTTAACCCAAAATCGGTGGTCTCGTGAGTAGAATCCAGATCTTGAGCTAGCACATCACTAAGAATGAGCGGAGGACTAGATCTAGATCCGTTTCTATCTAGGGATGAGCATATGCCACCGAATACCGATCCCATACCGATCCCGTACCGATCCCGATCCCGATCGGTATCCACTTTTTGGCGTTTTCGGTATCGGTACGGTACGGTATCGGTATTATACCGATACCGACCCTCAAAATACGGTATAATACCGATACCGTACCATACCGATACCTAACCGACATGTTTCGGTATCGGTATCGGTACCTAGTTTGGGTGAAATTCGGGATCGGTATTAGGCGGTATCGGTATCGGATACCGATATGCTCATCCCTATTTCTATCGGTTTCAAGCGTATTGAGTGCAAAAGAGTTGAAAGAGAGTTAGAAACCATCTTTCAATCCTTTTTCACTGTGTTTATGTTTAGATCTAGTATAGATCTTTGTTCATTTGTGTGGAAATCGGTCAGATCCGAGTTGTTCGCGGTGGATTGAAGTTGAAACATGAAGTTCTTCAAGAACTCATGATGACATCATCCTAGAACACCTCAAACCTAGCGATTTTACGGTTAAAAGTTAAGATTTAAAAGATAGAAAGGTGTAGGAGTGCGTATAGATTAAGAAAGTACAAGATTTAGGATGAGATCTTACCGAAATCGGGAGAAATCGAATAAAAGGTGAGGAACATGAGCTGGTCGGACAGAGGTTTCCAAAAGTAGAAAGTTTGAGAGTGACATGGGTATTTATAGGATTCCAAAAGGGGAAAGTGCTGTCCGGTCGGATGGCAAAGCGCCCGGATGACTATCCGGTCGGGTGACATCTCGGTCGGATGGCACCTGACTCATGGCCAAGTGGCTATCCGGTCGGATGGCTATCCGGCCGGATGGCACTTGGTTTGAGTGTTTGAAGCGACGATTTTTGACGTTTCGATTTCGGTTGCGAGCGGTTCGATACGATAGGGTTTCCTGGTCAAATTACTTTCAGTCCCAATTACTCATATCGAGCACTATCCCTTCTCCACTAATTATCATAGTTCGATTGTGATTCGAGTTCGATGTCGATTGAGTTCGATTGCATTTCGAGTTCGATTGCGTTTTGATTGATTACCACATATAACATAAATGAACATGCACAAGTAACACATAAGGCACGCACACACGTATAACAATAACTAATATGCGTAGTTCGAGTTGCGATTTGATTCGATGTCAATTTGACTAGCATAGTTTGATTATCTTTTTGTTAACTTTATCGCATTGTTAATTCCTATAGTTTACAGTCATAGGTCGACTGAATAGCGATAATCATACGTCGATTATTGTAATTATAGACACTTACTCCACATAATAGCTAAAATAAAATAAATCTATTATTAGTCAGGTCGCGCGAAATCGGTCGTTGACTTTGACCTCTCGAAAACACGGGGTGTTACACCTCCTTTGCATGTCGCTTAGCTGCAGAATAAGAAGTTCCGCATATATTGGATCCTCTAGATATGAAATTGATTATCTTGGCGTCTGGGGGAAGTGATGCTGCTCATTCAGGATCCTTGTCAGTATTCTGACCCTTATTCTTCTTTCTGCCAAGAAGATCTTCCAAGTAGCCTTTTCTAAGCAAATAGCTTATCTCCTTACTTAGGGCTATGCAATCTTCCATTACATGTCCAAAATCTTCATGGAAGGCACACCACTTGGACTTATCCTTCCAATCAACCTTTTGTTGATTCTTCCTTGGCTATCTCGCTTTATCTCCTAAACCCTGCATGGCATACATTACTTCAGGAATATTAACAGAAAAACAATATTTTGACAACTCAGGATATTCTTCGCCATCTTCATCCTCATCAGCGTTCACTTTCTTGTTGTCGTTTTTACCATACGGCCTAGAGCGGTATGCTTTATACGAGGATTTCGATTTTCTGTTTGTTGATTCGTATGTTGAGGATGCATTCATCCTCTCTTAAATTTTTTGTCATCTTTAAGCCTGATATATCTCAAAGCCCTCTTCCGAGCTTCGTCCAAGTTCCTGCAAGGATTCATCACAAGATCCTGATAAAATTGGGAATCCTTTTGTAATCCCATCTTGATTGCTTGTACAGCTGTAGCAACATCAAGGTGTGGGATATCCAAGGATTCCCTGCTGAACTTGTTCACGTAATCCCTTAGGGATTCTTGAGCTCCCTGTGTCATCCTGTAGAGGTCACTTGTTAGTTTTTCAAAGCTTCCATTACAAGAAAACTGACTGTAAACAAATTAACCAAATGAGCAAATGATGTAATTGAATGAGGTGGAACGTTTAAGAGCCACTTCAAGGTTGATCCTGTTAGAGTAGAGCCAAAGCCCTTGCAGAGGCATGCTTCCTTAAGATCCAGTGGAATAGGGTTAATCTCCATCCTCTTCCTATACTGGGCAATATGCTCTTCAGGATCCGTCATCCCGTCATATTCATATTGGGAGTTTGGAATCCTTTTGGGATTTCAGCATCACATATAGGATATGCAAACCGGGATATCCTGTGACTGTCCTGGGATACTTCTGGTATGGGCTGCACCACCCTAGGTACACTTGATATCATATCCTTCAGCTTCTGATGCTCTCTGGAGAGTGCCGACGTTACACCTGTATCCTGCGAAGATCCAAGATTGTTAGTAGCAAGAGTATTAGCATTATTAGACAAGATACCAGTTTGATGATTCTGGCCATATCCTGTAGCACATCCTACGCCCCTCACAGTCAATATCCTGGCTGTTGAGGGTATCTCAGGAGCATTTCTCTAGGAATGGCTCTGTACGACATTGCCGTAATTATCCTCAGTATAAACTGCTGAACTAAAGTTCAGATTCCTGGGCTGGAAGGGGGTGACAACATCCTCAGCAGGTCTCTTGGAGTTGGACTTCAAGAGTTGTATCTCTCTCATTATTATCTGGTTAGTCTCCTGCTGTTGCTTTATCTGATCCTGTATACTACCAAACAAAGTTAAAATTTCATCATTAGAAGCCATAATAGGAGTTCTCCCAGGAACACCAGATCTGTAAACATTCTGAGCAGGGGGAGTGTCTCGGGATGTTTGAATTTCGACCCTCCTTGGAGGAGCTTGAACTTGTGATGAAGCTTGGATTTGTGGAGGTGGTGGAAGCCCCGAACCGCTTGTAACAGAGGTTGTAGCAGGCAAGGAGGAGGATCTCATGTTTGATTTCGAAGCCATTGAAAATAGTTGTGAAAAAAGTTTTGAAAAAAAGAAGCCAAGCAGTGATTTTAACAAAGCTTTTAGTGGAAATAGCACCACTTGCCCCATGGTGGGCGCCAAATTATTTTGGTCAAAAATTAGCGAAGCAATTAAGTGATCAAATGTAACACCGCATAAAATCAAGTCCAATAATGTATTGACACGTTTCCCTAATCCTAATTATGTCAAACGTTGACTAAGAAGGACTATTATCGCCAAACAATTAAAACTTTGAATTTGAACGGACTGAAAGTGTCAGCATGCTTAAACTAAGCCTCTAAATGACCTTACGTGGTATTCGTATTCTCATATTAAGCCACTTGTTGGATGATCAAAACCGTTTGCGATAAACTCAAAAGTTTCGGTAACGGAGGGTTAAAAGCGTCAACATGTTAAATAATACCTCTGAGTGACCTTTTAATGAATCTGAAGCGTTATGATGTTGATCACACTCTTGAGAATACCCAATATTGGCCGTTTAGGGCTTTGATGTCGTTAAACGATATTACGCACAACTTTGTGCGTTAAAATGACTAAAAGTGTTAAAATACGAAACTATGCTTTTGAGTGACTTTTTATACGAACAGGGAACTCTGTAATGCTCGGTCGTACTCCAGGCATGCCTAAGATTGGCCATTAGAGTTTTTGTAACCTATATTAACATAATATGGGAAGTTAGAACATAATGTGCCAAATATGTCAACTCTTGAAAGATAGTTTGTGAATAAAAAGCTTAGGGGACCATTAATTCCAAACTGCCAAAGTTATGGCCGGGCCGGACCGCCAGGAAGGCCGCGACCCAGGCTCTGTCTCTTTTACGCGGGCCGCGAGCAGCCCATGCTGCAGTCTGATATTTTTTTATTTGGTTATTTTTTGTTTTATTCTTTACTTGTTCTCCAATCCTGTCAATCCTAAACCATTTTATCCAATCCATGGGCTTGTTAGCTGATTTTAAATATGGTATAACACTTGTTATCATCTCATGAACTCCCCTAACACTTGGCAATCATCCAATCAATTCTTAAACACTATATATAGAAGTGTTCATCCACCATTTTACCTTACACCATTCATTTCTTTCTTTCTTTCTCTTATGGGAGTTCCTGAGCAATTGGGAGCATACCTCTGAGTTCTCTTCAGTCCCTAGGACCACTTCTGAGTGTTCCTTTCATGACTAGTTCTTTTATTTGGCTTTTAAAGCCGAAAAGTCAAGCATTTACCATAAAAGCTTTGACTTTTAGTTAGACCTTAAATGGTTAAGACATTGTTCGCAACGAATATGGCTACGTGATCGTAATTAGGTAGATGTTAATCCCTCAAAAGGGCACCTGCTAAGAATCACGTTTGCTTGGTCAATTGACGAGTCAACATAATATTATTTTAAAAAGTCAACGGGTCAGTTTTTTTTAAAATTGCTATATGAGTTTAGAAGTGTTCTAAAATATGTTTTATCACTTGAACAACTCGGTAATAATTATTAGAACATGAGTAAACATGTTCGGCTCGTCAATTCCAGTTTTAGGGTCGGTTTGCAACCGAAAGTCGCGAAGTTTAACTTATGTGTTGACTTTCGATTATAAATCGAATTAGACTAGTATGCTACTGATTTAAAGTTCCGTTATGATCGTATCATGATATACTATAACCCTATAAGGTTATATTACACGATCAGACTATTAATCTGAGTTTATGCGCATGTTCCGTTTTTATGCCGTACTTTGACTAATATGTCCTTTTCTTTAAAAATAAGGATTTAAAAATAAATGAGCATGCAAATGAGTTATGTACTGATAAGTAAACATGTTTAAAGTATTTTTATGTTTATAATCTGGTTATAAACTGAGTTTACGCATATAATCGTAAACTATGCTTTTAAAATGACTAAAATGCCCTTTTACACTCAAAATGAGTTTTTAAACATAATTTTAGCATAAAACTTATTACCTACTGATATGATAGGATAATTAGGATTATTTGGGATGCTAAGCCAGATTGTAAACTGAGTTTAACTTCAAGTTCTTATACAATGCCGATGAATGACGATAATGCCCTTATGGCACATAAAATGGGTTTTAAGCATAATATTCAAACCAAACCTTTTGCTTACTGATATGTTATGACAAATAAAATATTTTCACTTTTCAAAGTTGTTCATAACCTCAGATTTCATGAACCATCACGAAAATCATCATTTAACAACTTTAACGCCGTTTAGGCGCGTAGTATGGTTTTAAACCATATTTATGTACTAAGACTTGTTACCTACTGATTTTATAAACCATTTTAAATATTTTACAGTAGGTATAAGTTGTGAACTCAGAATCCAAAATAAATTCTCAAAACTATGTGTGAAATGACCAAAATGCCCCTACGACGTATAGTTTGGTCTTAGAGCGTAAACCACACATATATTTGATATCCTACTGATATGATATGATATCATAACCTAACCATTTTTACAGAATGTTTATGACCATAACATCAGTTTACTTGCAAGCTCCTTTTTATAAGTTGTAAAATTACCAAAATGCCCTTATGAGGCATAGTTTGATTTTAAAACCTTAACGGGCATACAAGTTGATATCCGACTGATATTATAACTTTTTTAAATTGTATTGGCATATGGAACTTGTTCATGACTCATCCGGTGACCCATTATCGCTTATACGCGTACGGTTAGACTTACGTAACTAGTTTACATAAGTTTACCGAAAAGGGTTTAACCTTATCGTTTTGATCTCAAAATCCAGAATGTACATTGTTTACCCATATTATACAAGTCCTAGTACTTGTTGGGTTTAAACCACATTCTATTCGATATGCGCTTAATCTAGCGAACCTATTCTTAAGTATCGGGTCATATCCAAAGGAACTACCTTTGGCCCGTATACATTCTAATAGATAATAAATCTGTTCATTCCAGACTATAGTACCCCCCAGATAAGCAGACTTGGGTCAATTTTACTTAGACTTACGGCTTTTGCCAAATATAGTCTTATTGATTGGAAGCTAGCAAAAAGGTAAATACTCTTGACTTATTCTAGTGTAAACTTGGGATGGCAATTATGCCTCTTGGGGCAGTTATTACATAAGTAAGTCGCCTATGATTGCGCAAAAGTGTAAGAATACGGTTTAATCCGTTTACTTAATAATTGATATAATTGGGGGTTAATTATACCATGTCCGGACAACCCAATAGGTTAATCAAGTATATGATCTCGTAACAAGAATAATCCCAAGATATATTTAAAGAATCATCTATGGGTTTTCCATACGTATAAAACTCTTTTTGAAAAACTATTTTTCCAAAGAGTCAGTTAATTGTATTTACCAGCTTTGGCTGACGTATTTTCAAAAGATTGAACAGCAGGTACCGAACCTTATTATAGGCTGGGAATACGGGTCGGCTAGAAGGCCAAGGAATTTGCACTCCTGATGCTTAAGGGCTATGATGTCTAAAGCTCTGTTTATTTAGATCCTGCCTGTGGGCTTGTATCAAACGCTTGTAATACATTTATACATTCAAGCTTTATTTTAATAATTTTAATCTAATACTCCCGCTGCATATTATTATATTGTGATAACTGTTATCCAACTGTCACGATTGTACCCTTCCGGTCCCACCGGAAATCGGGGTGTGACAGGTTGGTATCAGAGCCACAATTTGACTGAATTAGACACTAGCCTTTTGTGTCTAATCTCAAATATCACAAATACAGATTCCTTAAAAACTCCGAGTCTAGACCTAAACATAAGATTACTCTTATTTATATAGTAGTTGTTGATTTTAATACCGCCAAGATGTCACGGACAAGATGAAGAATCTATGATGGGTCACAGACTCAAGGATCTCTACCATTGAGTAGCTTGAAGTTCCATATGGTGAACTACATATGTTTTGGAGACAATGACTCCGATACGAGGATGCTAACCCTCGTCACCTGATATTATATCTTTTGATATTTCTATGATGTCCTAATATCATTTATCCGAAGTCTATCATATTTGACAGACATTCCGGTGATATCTCACCAGCTGATTAAAGCAGCAACAACTATGAAAAGTGCACAGATATCCACTTTGCACCAAAAATTTCTATCCTTTGATTCAAATGTTCTCCCATTCTAGAGAATAAGCAGAAAAAGGAATCACTTTTTTCTGATTCATGCTTAAAGCAAATAATTTCGAGTCTTCGAGCTCGATTAAATTCAAACCCATTTGGGTATATTATATTATATAAATTCGGCAACTCTCGCCAAAAATTTCTCCAACTGGAGTTCGATAATGATTTTTATTTCATTGATTTTTAACAAATGCCAAACTTAGTTTGATAGAAGCGTCATATGATAATTGGCAGTATGTTAGTGTGTCCCATAGATTGCTTTCATGCCTGGCCAGTATGAAGGTTTAATGCATGGAACCACTAAAATCTCCCAACGGTCATATTGTATTGATATCGGCTAATAGTAAGCATCTAATATATTTTGGCAATATTACTGCCATAAGAAGAATCATTGATTTTATAGAGCCCATTTTATTACTTTCCGTGAAATGATATGAAGGTCACATTTTATTGCTCCTACCGTATCAAACAGACCTCTTGATTGCGCGATAGACGAAGGCCAAAAGCACAAATTCCCACCAATAAGTGGTTGAAAAAGTGCAAAAAATTCTCGTCCGAATATGAGACGACTTATCCCCGAATCTTCCGATAAAGAGAGGGTCATATATTTAAACGGTGTACTATATTGAGCCGTATCATATACGATGTACTTTATTGAGGCGTATCCCCGAATCTCCCCATAAGGAGAAAGGGTATATTTTTAAACGGTGTACTTTATTGATCCGTAACATATACGCTATACTATATTGAGGCGTATCCCCGAATCTCCCCACAAGGAGAAAGTGTCACACCCCGACCACTTAGGACAACAAAACGTGGCGGAAACGTCGGGGAGTGTTGTAACAGAATCATTGTTTCATAACACATGGAAATTGAAATATTGTTTTATTGATTAAAAGAGTTACAATGTCTTGACAATCAAAGAAATATAACATAAATAACTAGTCTTGCATCTTTTATTGTCACTAAGGCCCAAGTCCGCCTAAGTGTATCTTGATAAATCCTATGCATCATATCCTGAAACACATGTGAAAGTAGGTACGTCAGCATAAAAATGCCTGTGAGATACATAGGTTTTGTGAAAATAAGATTCATGACTTATGTTTAAGAAAATACTTAGTCATGAACCTTGTAATTTGCTTTGTCTTGTAAATCATTTGAAAAGTGATAAATAAACCAAATGATATATATGTATAAAAGAATAATACATGGTTAAGTAAATAACCAAGTAAAATGAGTTTGTATTAGATAAGTTGTTTGTAAAACAATGTATTGTGAAAAGTATGTTATTTGTATAAAATGTTATATGTCTAAATTGAAACGATTCAAATAACGCTACGATATGTAATACCATACAAGCACTTATATATAGGAAGTACCAGCGGCGTATCCACCATACTTGTATCGTATTACACACGCCTCGTTACTTAAATCACTTACCCAAACCAAACCACCAAAGTAAAATGTTTATGTATAATCAAATGTCAAAATGTTTATGTGAGAACCATGTCTAATGTAAATCATAAATTATGTATATCAATATCAAAAAATGTTTATGTATGGTAAGTGAAATATATCAACTAAACCATATGTAAAATGCACAAAAACAAGGTATTGAAGTAAAACATGGTTTAAATCAAAGTTATGTTTTGTGGAATATATGCATACTATACTGATATAAACATCTATGCGGTATTGTAAAAATTCATACATCCAAGCCTTGCGACAGTCGGATAACACTTTTAGTAAAGGTTATCAAAAAATGTATTCGGATTCGGTCATTCCTGACGTCCAAACAAACCCGAGATTTCAGGAATGAGATTTGTCAAGTCCTATGGTACCACTACCTACTACCGAGCGGCATGATCGGTGTTAATGAATGTACATTGTCCCATTTAAACAAACCAAATGTCATACCAAAATGTAAGCATGTGATGAATAACAAATGTACTAAGTATGCACACAATGGGCATACATAGCATAAAATGTAATGTAAAATGATGTACTAAGTATGCACACAATGGGCATACATAGCATAAAATGTACTGTAAAATGATGTACTAAGTATGTACACAATGGGCATAAATAGCATAAAATGTAATGTAAAACAATGTACTAAGTACGCACACAATGGGCATACATAGCATAAAATGTAATGTAAAACAATGTACTAAGTACGCACACAATGGGCATACATAGCATAAAATGTAATGTAAAACAATGTACTAAGTACGCACACAATAGGCATACATAGCATAAACACAATGAAATCATGTACTATAAATGTACTAATGAACATAGCAAGTATATGATGTGAAAACAAGAAAGCATGAAAGTAACAAGTAGGCATATGTGTTCCACCCCAAAATGTTTGGAAAACAGTAAAAGAGGGGTCTATGTACTCACTTGAGATTGCTTAGTAGTCCTTGAGTAACAACCAAACAATGCTAGAGATTACGGAAATCAAACGGCACCTAATATAGGTAACTATGTTAATATACCGGTCCTAAAATTGGAGGATCGGATAGAATGAGGGTTCGTAAACCAAATGAGTATGGGAACTCATGTAATATGGTTTAACCAAGCCCACATACTAAAATGAAACCAAACCTAAGTGCTTACGACCCATTACGACCCGTTTAGGTAGCTTATGCTACTTTAACGCGTCGTTTGCGTAAAATGCGTTCGGACCGCCTAACTAGCCCTATGATAAGTAAAATATGCCTTAACATGTCTAATATTGTTGCCAAATCAGTTTAGATATTAAAAGTTATGTTACATATGCTTAATATGAATTTTGGTGTAAAAAGGGCATTTTGGTCATTTACCTAAGGCATATAAACTACCTATCATACAACTAACTAAACGCCGTGACCATAAGGTATAACCTCGGAAGGTTATTCCCTATATACTATGGTCACCTAATGTGTTTGGTCGGATCCTAATGATCGACCAAACGGGTCGGGTTCGAAAGTATAAGCGATTGTTTAGATCGCTTACCTTACGACCCTATATAAGCACTAAACTAAAAGTGACGAGCTAAGCATGTTAAAACATGCTTAACTAAGTTTAGAAAACAGGTTTGGTATCAAAACAAACTTTTTTGATACCTAAGAGTAGTTTGGTTACAAAATACCCAAGAATGCGCATTTTGGCCGAAACTACGACTCGTCACTGAGCCTAGATAACGTGGTAATCAGTAGGTATAGTCACTAGGGACTATAACCATCGTGATCACGCTCACGTTATGAAGTTCAAATGAACTTCGCATTGACCATAAACTGGTCAATGCAGAAAGTCAAACAAAGTTTGACTTTAACGCTAAAACGAATGAAAAGAACGAAAGAACACTTACCAAGGGTCCCCGAAAGCTTTGATCTCCAAGTAATCTCAGGTAGGAAGTCTATGAGCACAACCACTTGAAGAAAAACTCAGATTTCAAGTGGTTTTTGAGTTGTGAATCAAGGGGTATTTATAGGATTCTTGGAACCGTTAGGATCGTTCCTCGAATACCGTGCTTTGATCTCATCCGTACAAGTGTTGGAATGTTATGGTAACTCAATTTGCCCCCACCACAAGAGTTTGACATGTGGCATTGGCCTTTGGGGGGTTGAAAGGCTGTTAACAATTGATTAAACAACTTTTGCTGTTCTGAAGGGGCCTCGCGTGACGCCAAGGGGGCTAGGTGTCACGCTAAGGTCCTTCTGATTAGCAACAGTTTCCAAAGTTTCCATTTCAGTCCCCGTTGTGTATTAAGGCCATTTCCGACATGTTTAAGGCTCGTTAAGCCAACGTTAAGGCCCTAAAATGATGCCTAAACATTTTGTACTTGAAACATGCTCAAAAATATGCCGGATGTTGGTTCGTTTAGTCGTACGACCGCGATGTTCGGTTAATTACGACGGAATGCGCATAAGCGCGAAAAACGATCCAAATTGCGCGACGAATGGATTTTTCTTATGCCAAACACTAAAATAAAATATTTTAGTGCTTACATAAATTTTTGGATGTCCGGATGTATTCAGAACGTATGTTATGCGCGAAAGTGCAAACTTGTGCACTTTTTGACGCTTTTAGTCCCTGAATGACCCTAAAGTTTATCTTAGCACACCGAACCCCTCAAAGCCTATTTCTAAGCTATGTAAAGGATATTTAAGGTGTGTTTAACTTATGGTCATGTTCCGGAATGTCTGTTACAGTTCAAATCGGCATACTTTCGCAGTTTGTCAAATTTAGTCCCTGTAAGCGAATTAACTTAATTTTGCCATACCAAAGCCTTCAAAACTTATTTCTAAGTTATGTAAAGGTTATTTAAGGTATGGTAAGCTTATGTCACTATTCCGGAGTGTTTGTTGCATTAAACTGGTTATATTTACGCATCGGTGCGCGTATAACCTTCCAGAAAGCGATATAGAGTTTGAAATCGAACAAGAATTGATATGTGCAAATGATACACACATTTATACCAATCCCAAGTATGAAATATAATATTTCATTGGTTTGGTATTTGTTTGATGGCCGTGGAGGCACAAGTGTCACAGAAAGGGTATATTTAAAAAAAAAAACGGTGTACTATATTGAGTCGTATCATATACGTTGTACTATATTGAGGCGTATCCCCAAATCTCCCGATAAGGAGAGGGGTATATATTTAAATGGTGTACTATATTGAGGCGTATTCTCGAATATCCCCATAAGGACAAAGGGTATATTTATAAACGCTGCACTATATTGAGCCGTATCAAATACGCTGTACTTTATTGAGGCGTATCCCCGAATATCCCAATGTGGAGAAAGGGTATATACTTAAACGGTGTACTATATTGAGCCATATCGTATACTCTGTACTATATTGAGGCGTATACCAAATCTCTAACTAAGGAGAAGTGCATATAATTAAAACGTCAAATAAGACGTGTCCTGAAATCTCCAATTTTTCCCAACTATGTAGAAGGAGAAGGACTAAATGTGCCAACTCTATAGGGTGAAGACAAACTAGTCAAAGTACCGCTAGCAATCAAGCAAATAAATCTCTTTTGAATTTACTCGGTCTACTAGTTCTTATGTAATTAAGACTAGTAAATAAGACCATGATGAAAGACTCAGTCTTAAATATATACTTCCCACCAATGGTAGTGATTGAAAAGTTGATATTAATGGAAAACTGATTCCCTCACACCAATATAATCTTAAAAATCTTTAAGTGATTCTCGTCCAACTATGGGACGACACTTATCTAAGATCTCCAACTAATTCCCGATTGTGTGGAAAGGAGATAGAAATTCCATACAACCATGTGATGCTAATCAATCCCAAATCTCCCAATACGGAGAAGAATCTATTAAAACGGTGACTGTATCAAGCCGTGTCAAATACGCTGACTGTATTGAGGTGCATCCCCAAATCTCTCAACGTGGAAAGGGACTCATATTTAAACTCAACTGCGATGTACTCCCAAATCTCCCAATATGAAGAGGAACTTATATTTTCAACGTCAATTGAGACGCATCCCCAACCCAGGAAAAGGATTCATATTCAATACATTGACTGAAACGTATCATTAAACTCTCCAACTAATTCCCAACTGCGTGGAAAGGGGAAAACTCTCGTCCAACTTCGTGACGATATCTGCTCCAAATCTCCAACTGTTCCCAATTGTATGGAAGGAGAGGAACCATATTAATACGTTGGTTGAGACATATCATTAAATCTTCAACTAATTCCCAGTTGTGTGGAAAGAAGAAAATCTTCGCCAATTTTGTGATGAAACTTATTCCAAAACTCCAACTAATTCCCAACTAGCTGGAAAGGAGGAAAATCTTCGTCAACTTGTGACAAAACTTATTCCAAAACTCCAGCTAATTCCAAACTGTGTGGAAATAAGGAAAATCTTCGTCAACCTTGTGACGATACTTGTTCCAATTCTTCAACCATTCCAAACTATGTGGAAGGATAGGAATCATAATACTGCATTGTCAGTTATAACAATGACAGTTGTGACCTTTATGATTCCCTGTCTAAGGTGGTGGGTTATACCCAAGCCTCATAGTCTATATGATCAATGCGATCATGACTAATATCATCTAATACGATGATCATATCATTTAATATCCTTAGTGATGTTTTGCCTACAGGCTATAACATCTTGTCCATTTAAGACATTGACATTGTGATCTTTATGATTCCTTGTCCAAAGTGGTGAGCTATGCTCAAGTCTAATAGTCTATATGATCAATGCAATCATGACTAATATCATCAATATGATGATCAAATTTAACATCTTTGGAGATGTTTTGCCTACGGGCTATATTATATTGTCCATTTGTGACAAAGACAATTGAAATCTTTTATGATTCCTTGTCCAAGGGAGGGGTGAGCTATCCTTAAGCCTCATAGTCAATATGATCAGTGCGATCCTGACTAATATCATCAATATGATGATCATATTATTAACATCCTTAGTGATGAAATGCCTACGGGCTATACTTTACTCTATTGTCGATAAGACAATTATAGTTGTAACCTTTATGGTTCCCTGTTCAAAGTGGTGGGCTATACCCAAGCCATGTAGTCTGAATGACCAATGCAACCATGACTAATATCATCAGTATGATGATTATTATTATTGAACATCCTTTGTGATGTCAATTGAAACACCTACGGGCCATACTATATCATCGATTGTTACGACAGTTGCGGTCTACGACCCCTTATCCAAAGGTAGTGAACTATGTTCAAACCTTAAAGCCCTTTGATCAAATGAGATCGTGGCTTATATATATATCTTAATTGTCCTTTGTGACAAGGCTTAGTGCCATATCTTCTAAATATCCTTCGAGACAAGGCTTTAGTGCCATATCTTCCAATGTCCTTCGTGACAGGGCTTTTGTGCCATATCTTCCATGTCCTTTGTGACGAGGCCTTTGTGTCATGTCTTTCATGTCTTTCGTGATGAGCTAATGTGCTATATTTAAATGTCTTTTGTGACAAGCCAATGAATTATATGGCTAAGCCCATTACCAATTGTGGTAAATAGGGCTAGTGAATTTCATATATAAGCATATAGATCTGTAAGATCTAATGTAAATAAATTGATTTGCTATTTAGTTCCCAAAATGTTACTGATGGCTATATTATTTCAGTTAAACTTATGGCAAGCCCCAGCATTGGCAAGGCAAGTAACAAAAATGGTGGTGACGATTTAGAACACCAAAACCGTAATGACGAAGGGAATCGTCTTCGATCCATAGTTGCTGATGAAGTCGTTAAAGCCCTGGCTGGATTTATGGCCACATTTAAAGGGCCAGAGCCATCAGTACAGAGAGAGAACTCCGTTCCTAAACCTTGTTCTAATACTCATAAGACTGAAAAGACTCATTTCTCCTCAACTAAGGGTGAGCAGAGTATTAAGAGTATCAAGAAATCTGAGTCACATGACTCTAAGAAGGGGTGTACATATAAATATTTTGTTTCAGATAAACCCCGTGACTTTACGGGTGAGATTGGAGCTATTGATGCTCTAAAGTGGCTAGATGAAATGGAAACCATTGTTGATATAAGCGGTTGTGCCGCCAAGGACACTGTTAAATACGTGTCCCAATCCTTCTAGGAGGATGCTCTGACTTGGTGGAAGGCACTGATCCAATCCACTGGCAAGGTTGCAATGTACAATCTGAGATGGTCTGAGTTCATGGGACTAATCCGTGAGACCTACTGCCCACCTCATGAGGTGGAGAAAGTTGAATCTGACTTTCTAAGTCTGACCATGAAAGGCCTCGAGTGTCGAGCCTATGTATTGGAATACAACTCTTTATCAAGACTCGTGTCGTATTTAATTACCCCTGAGTCTAAGCGCATTGCACGGTTTCTTGGAGGGCTCGCTCCATAAATCAAAGGGATGGTTAAATCCTGTAAACCTATAACTTTTAGATCCGTTGTAGATCTAGCTCTTTCTCTCACTGAAGGTGAGATAAGAGCAAGGGCGATTAAGACCGAGGAGGATCACAAGCGAAAGTGTGATGATACCCCAAGTAAGGATTACAAAAAGGGTAAGACTGGTTCGGGTTATAACCAGTCCAAGCCGAGTGAGGCAAAACCCAACTGTAAAACCTGCAGGAAGCAACACTTCGAAAAATGTTTCCATGAGCAGACCAAGGGATGTAGGATCTTTAAGGAGATGGATCACAAGTCTCACGAATGAAAAAACTTGAAAGATTCCACGTGTTATGGATGTGGCGAGAAAGGGCATATAAAGACCCGCTGCCCAAGGAGGGTGACTGATGGGAAAAACAAGGACACTGATGGCCAGAAAGGCAATGTTTGAGCCTTCCAATCTACTACAGCAGAAGTAGTTCAAGGCATATCATTACGAATATGTTCCCGTAAATGATTTATTTACTAGAAACTTGTTTTTAAACCCTGGAGCCAGTTAAAGCTTCATCGATTGTAAAATTAACAAAATCTAAATTCTTCCCTTCTAAGGCTTAAATATTATTTGAAAAACAAGTGGCTAATCTAGATGGTTTCACATATGATATATCCTTCACGAAGAAAATTGTCTTGATAATCTTTTTATCTATAAATCCTGCGGGATTCGATATGTTCTTAGACAAGGATTGGTTAGTTCAAAAACCAAATCCACATTGTCGGCAGTTAGAAACTTATCGAAATTAAAATCCCCATCTGGTGATATACTCACCATTCATGGAGAAACAAACATCATGGATTGCCCGAGGAAGCTTTTATGCTTAAGGAGTCCAACAGATTGAATGAAGAATATGTCATCCACATAACACAAGTAACTTTTAACGAATTAAGGTCAAAAGCCGAAGACCTTTGAGTAGATGGCATGAGAAGTCCATAGCCACCTAGGAAGCTTAATGATTAAAATGTTCGCAAGTGAGTCGAACATGGTAGACCATTTTGACCTGTGTCATTGAACTGGAAATCCCATATAGATTTGGGAAATGGTAATAAAGGATCAAACCTCCAAGTTGCCTATGATAAATCATGGCAATGACGCATTGTGAATTACAGTCGACAAATTTACTAAGTCGGTGCTTCTTGCCAATTAAGGAAAAATTCTTGAATTCCGAAAAGTTAAATTATATAAAGACAACATCAAATCTCCTTATGGAGTACTGTTGTCTAAAGTATCGAATTATGATTCTAAATATATTCTTATCTCTGGAAAACCCTAGCATAATGCTCAGCTGATAAGCACTTGTCACGTTTCGCCATGACAACTAAACGTGAGCATAAGTTTTATTGAAAAACCTTGATTATTATGGACCATGAAATTTAAAGTCCCAAGTTTACCTCGTAAATGTGAATGGGATTCCCATTGTGGCCCAGGATACTCTTGGGAGGTTGAAACCTACTATGATACGAAACTAACCGTATTGCTCTGAGCTAATCTCGAGGTCGAGATTTCTTTTAAGGGGGGTGAGGATGTAACACCTCGTAAAATCAAGTCCAATAATGTATCGACACATGTCCCTAATCCTAATTATGTCAAACGTTGACTAAGAGGGACTATTATCGCCAAATAGTTGAAATTTTGAATGTGAAAGGACTGAAAGTGTCAGCATGCTTAAACTAAGCCTCTGAATAACCTTACGTGGTATTCGTATTCTCATATTAAGCCACTTTTTGGATGATCGAAACCGTTTGTGATAAACTCAAAAGTTTTGGTAACAGAGGGTTAAAAGCAACAACATGTTAAATCTTACATCTGAGTGACCTTTTAACGAATCCAAAATGTTATGATATTGATCACACTCTTAGGAATACCCAATATTGGCCGTTTAGGGCTTTAATGCCGTTAAACGATATTACGCACAACTTTGTGCGTTAAAAGGACTAAAAGTGTTAACATACAAAACTACGCTTTTGAGTGACCTTTTTTACGAACCGGGAACTCCGTAATGCTCAGTCGTACTCCGGGCATGCCTAAGATTGGCCATTAGAGTTTTTGTAACCTAAATTAACATAATATGGGAAGTTAGAATATAAAGTGCCAAATATGTCAACTCTTGAAAGATAGTTTGTGAATAAAAAGCTTAGGGGACCATTAATGCCAAACTGCCAAAGTTGTGGCCGGGCCGGACTGCCTAGCGGGAAGTGACCCAGGCCCTGTCTCTTTTACACGGGACGCGAGCAGCTGACGGGTAGTCCGTATGACAACCCTTAAGTGGTATAAATGATAATAAAATCCTACATTTAATCGGGTAGTTGTCTAGAATTAGATAACTACGGTTGTTTGTGTTTCAGGTACAAACGGGAGCTTAAAATGGAAGGAACACGAAGAATAAATGAAAAAAAAATCAATTTTTGGAATTGAAGAATTAAGAGGATAGCATGATAGAGGACGAAATTATGAGAACGTAGGCGAAAACGGTGAAGAAAATGGAGTTGAAACAAAAAAGTTATGCTGAAAACAAGTTTTCATGTTGAAGCCTGCCGTAGGCTACGGCAAGGGCCGTAGCTTACGGCGCCGACTGGCACTTTTTGACCACCGTAGTCTAGTATAGAGCCACCATAGCACTTTTATTACCGTCGTAGCCTACAGCGTGTGCCGTAGGTTACGGCTCCGACTGGCGTGAACCTTGTAACTGCCCCATTTAATTCGGTTTTATGATGTCCTTTCAAGTCCAATCATTCCCATTCGGTTACCAGGAGTCTAGGGGAGATTTTTGGGTGTTCTTGGGAGCTTGAAACCATTTCTAAACATCTTGTTAGTGTTTTTAATTCCTATGAACATTGATATGTATGTGATGATGATTGTCCAAGTCATGAGTGGCTAAACTTATGGTGATCATCCTAGGTTGAAGGTTTGTCTAAGACATTTGTGTTTTGATTCTTATTTCTAGAATAATAGACTTGCTATGATGGTTTGTTTATTATGGTGTGTTGTTTGCTTGTTCGTAAATTGTTAATTTGTATGTTAATCTTAGTCTAAACCATACGTTCTTGGTGCCATTGGCAATCGAGATATCATGGGCGGGATTAGGATTGGGTATTGATTAATTGGTCATCGGGTAACAACCTCGCGTTCTAGGATTCCAAGTACTTAGTTCCCTTTCATCACGACAAGTAATAACACATGAACCATGTCTATGTGGTTCTTTCTAGTTGAATATTAGCCTGAATGTCAAAGCAAAGCAAACCGGAAACTAAAGATGGTCATTTGTCTCTAAATTGTTTACAAACCAAAACTCTCATTTTGCAATTAGAATAGTAATCTTAGTTTTACAACTCAAATCAATCAATCCAACTCTTGAATTAATTTTTATTGCAATTAGTTTAATTTTAGTTAACTAACACATATTCTACAAACTCCCTGTGTTCGATACCCACTTGCCACTAACTATTTAGTAGTAATTGGATTAAATTTGATTGTGACCACGACATCACGTCAAATTTTGGCGCCGTTGCTGGGGAGTAGTGCGCAACGTGTGTTATTTTTTATCCTTTTTAGGTTTGTTATTTTTCTGGTTTACGCTGGGTGTGTTAGTGTGCAGGTATTTACAGGTGCATGCGTACTAGAAGCTCTCACAAGCTATCACCATTGGCATTTGATCCAGAGATTGAACGAACTTTGAGAGGAAACAGAATTTTGTTAAGAGAAAACAGAATCAGCGGTTCACCAACAACACCACCTACACCAATTACACCACTTAGATACATGGATCCACCACCACCACCACCCACTACGGGTGAGCCTATACACCCATTCATACCATCATCCACACAACCTTCACCAAATACCACCATGCCTATCACCACTACCGACCCTACTCCACCACATGATGTTACACCCACCAACGTTACATCACCTATTACTACCCAAGTTGAACCTACACATACCTTTAACCCTGCTACTACAATTCCATCATTTTCCCATTTCTTCCCAGTTTCGGGTCAATCATCTTCAACCTATCCATTACCACAAAGTTCAACTGTTGTTCATGCTACTTCATTATTTAGACCACCGAACCAATCTGGTTTTCAATACCCATCCTTTCCACTTGGGCAATCATCGGGTATATGAGGAGATGGATATTATGAAGGGTATGAAGAAGAGTTTGAGGGATATGAAGAAGATGGATTTTACTATGAGAGTGATGGAGGTAATTTGGGACCTCAAGGAGAAGTGGGTCAACAAAGTCAACCATTACAAAGAATTCAAGATATGGGTAGGATGCCGGTTGACAACATGTTCGGCCTCAAGGGCCACAATTGCAACGTCCTACACCATTGCAACAAGTTCGTCCACAAAATGCACAACCACAATTCTAAAGGCCAATTCAACACCCACCGATGCCACAACATCAATTTCAACCATATGTACCTCAAGGGCCTATGCAAAGGCCAATGGGTCCTATTCGTCCAAGGGGTCAGTTGGGTGTACCAAGAAGACATCTTCGAGAACATGCAAGAGGCATTGAAGCACATTTTAGGCCGGTGATCACTCACAATCCTTCACCGGTAGTTATTCCTCACAATAATCAAGGGAGGACATTCAAAGTGAGAACCAATTCATTACAAAGTTTGCCAAAGTATAAGGGTCTAGCAATGGAGGAGCCTTATTTTCATTTGGAGGCTTATGATTCAATTTGTAACACTCTTGGGAGTCAAGGATTTTCGGCCGATGATGTCAAATTGGTACTATTCCAATTTTCTTTGGAAGACAAGGCGAAAAAGTGGTTCTACACATTACCTTCGGCATCTATCTATACATGGGCGGAGATGCAACAAATCTTCTTGGATGAATTTTATACTGCTCAAAAGACAAATGATGCTAGGAAAGGGTTGAGAAGTTTTCAACAACAACAAGGTGAGATGTTTCATGAGGCCTTTGAACGTTTTAACATGATGATCAAGAATTGCCCTCATCATGGGATAGAGTTATGGGAATTGATGAATGCTTTGCATGAGGGGTTAAGTGCCGAAGATGCTCGCGATTTAATGTCTATCACCAATGGCACTTTTGGCACAAATTACGAGCATGACGATTGAGAATTTTTGGAGCAAATGGCGGTCACTTCAAAGAGAAAAGCTCAAGCATCAAGGAGAGCACGACCGGCCATTACCCGAGCTCAAGTGCATGCAGTGGATGATGGTAATGTTCAAACTTCGAATCAAATTTATGATGTTTGTGCGCTTTGTAATGAGTTGGGACATGCGGCTGAAAATTGCCAAGGAGTGGAAGGGAAATATGAGGAGGTGAATGCATTGCAAGGGCAAGGAGGGGGTGGTAGAAATTACAACATGAACTCCAATACTTACCACCCCGGTTTGAGAAACCACCCAAATTTTAGATATGGAAATCCCTCAAGCCAAGCCAACCCGAATTTTCAAGGAAGTCAAGGTAACTTTGCTCCACGCCAACCGTTCAATAATCAAAGTGGGTTTTCAGGTCAAAGTTCTTCTGGTGGAAATGAGGTCATGGAGATGCTCAAGGCAATGCAACTAGAGATGCAGCGAAGAAATCAAATGGATGATGTTCGCATGCAAAAAGATGAAATCCGTGACAAAGCTATTCAATCGTTGACCACTCAAATGGGTCAACTTGCAAGTGACGTGGCATTATTGAAGAAAGCAAAAGGTCAATCACCAAGTGACACGGTGATAAATCCCAAGAACACAAAAGGCATTAATATCAATGTGGTAAGCACCGTTCCTAATAATGACATTAGTGAAACATTTCTTACTTCTTGTCAAGTGAGTGCAGGTATAGGAAGGGATGCCGAGGTTGAAACGAACAAGGAGCATGGAGCACCACTTGTGCCGATTCGAGTGGGAAAATTAAAAATTCCCCATGCATTATTGGATTATGGGGCGAGTATGAGTGTGCTACCAGGTGACTTATAAGATATGTATGATTTTGGTCCGCTTCAGGATGCAGACACCATGGTGAGTTTGGCGGATGAAAGTTGGAGGCGTCCACGGGGAATGGTTAAGAATGTTATGATTCGGTTGGGAGAATTCGAATACCCGGTGGATTTTCTGGTTTTAGATTATGCTACTACCATGATGGCGTCACAACAAAGGGTGATTTTGGGTTGACCGTTTCTCTATACTGCAAATGCTCAAATCGATTGTAGAGAAGGAATCATTACCATGACCGAAAAGAACCGTAAGTTGTCATTTGATGTTCAGACTAAGATGATTAGTTACGATTTTGTTGTGGCAAAGGATAGCAGGTTTAGTGAAAAGGTGTTTCAAAGAATGAGAAGAAATCACCCACCGGACCGTGAAGAAAAACATATGGGTTCAAGCAAGAGTGTATTTGATTACCCACCGAGTCGAAACGAGACGGATGCATCTTGCTCAATGGCACGAGGAAGTGATGGAGATGGCAGGAACTGAGTTCAAGAGAATTGAACGTTTCATTTGGGGACTAGCTCCTCAAATCATAAGCATGGTAACCTCATCCAAGCCTGCGACCATTACTGAGGCGATCGATTTGAGCGTAGCTCTCACTGAGGAGGCTATTCGCCTGAACAAGTTTGATGAGATCAAGACCAAGAAGGCAGAGACTCACGTCGAGTCATCAGGAGGTAACAAAAGGAAGTTCTCGAACTTCAAACAGGGCGCCAGTGTGGTGGCTAAGAAAGGAGGATCAGACACGCCAGCTCAGGATACAACTGGTAGGGGAAAGAAAGGAAAAGGGTATATGGGCACCCAGCCCAAATGCAACACCTGCCAGCGCCACCATTCTGGTCATTGCGGGCCAAAAGTATGCGAAGCATGTGGGAAACGTGGCCACTTGAAGGACACTTGTTGGGCCACTGCTGGTCAGGGAGGCCAAGGAGGATTTGGGAATAGGAATAATAATCGTGGTGGTAATCGCTCACAAGGAAACTTTGGAGGAAACGGGAATCGAGGCAACTTTGCGAACCAAGCTGGCAATGCAAACCAAAACAACAACCAAGCTGGAAATGGAGGTGGAAACGGGCAAAGACTTGGATGTTATAACTGCGGTGATATCGGGCATTTTAAGAAGAACTGCCCAGAGTTAAACCAAGCCCGTGGAAGAGTGTTCCAAATCGAAGCAAGGGAAGCGCGCCAGGACCCCAATGTCGTTACTGGTACGTTCCGTGTAAACCAACGCTATGCATCCGTTTTATTTGATACTGGTGCCGACTATAGCTTCGTATCGTTAGAATTTAAGAACATGCTTGGTTTAGCCGCTAATAAGTTAGATGTTCCGTACTCGATCGAATTAGTTAATGGAAAGTTAGTTGAAGCCAATGAAGTTATCAGAGGTTGTGTGATTGAATTAGGAGAACGTGAGTTTGCTCTGGACCTACTACCAGTCCAGTTGGGAAGTTTCGACGTGGTGGTAGGAATGGATTGGTTATCAGGCAACAAGGCTGAGATAGTATGTCACGAGAAAGTTGTTCGTATCCCAACCAATGATGGTGAGACAATTGTGGTTCACGGAGAGAAGCGTGGCACGCCGCTAAGGATTATCAGCTGCTTGAAAGCAAGAAAGTGTTTGCAGAAAGGATGTGCTGCTTTTCTGGCACACATTGTGGATAAGAAGGCTGCTGAGCCAAGAATCGAAGACATCCCTGTCGTAAGGGAGTATCCAGAAGTCTTCCCAGAAGACTTACCTGGACTGCCGCCTCTGAGGCAAGTAGAGTTTCACATCGACTTAGTTCCAGGCGCCGCGCCTGTAGCTAAGGCACCTTACAGACTTGCTCCGTCTGAGATGCAGGAACTGTCGACACAACTTCAAGAGTTGTTAGACAAGGGTTTTATCCGACCAAGCTTCTCGCCTTGGGGAGCTCCAGTCCTGTTTGTCAAGAAGAAGGACGGAAGTTTTCGTATGTGTATTAACTACAGAGAACTGAACAAGCTGACGATTAAGAATAGATATCCTCTGCCAAGAATCGATGATCTGTTTGATCAACTGCAAGGCTCGAACTATTATTCAAAAATCGATCTTCGATCGGGATACCATCAGTTAAGGATACAAGAGGAAAGCATTCCGAAAACAGCCTTCAGAACTCGTTATGGACACTACGAGTTCCTCGTTATGCCATTTGGTTTGACAAACGCACCTGCGGTATTCATGGATCTAATGAATAGGGTTTGCAAACCGTACTTGGATAAGTTCGTGATTGTATTCATTGATGACATTTTAATTTATTCAAAGACGAAGGCTGAACACGAGCAGCATCTTAGAGCCATTCTAGAGCTACTGAAGAAGGAACAGCTGTATGCCAAATTCTCCAAGTGCGAATTTTGGCTACGCGAAGTCCAATTCCTTGGGCACGTGGTAAATGGAGATGGAATCCACGTGGATCCAACAAAGATCGAGGCGATCAAGAATTGGGAAACGCCTACGACGCCAACCGAGATTCGGCAATTCTTGGGTTTGGCTGGCTACTATCGAAGGTTCATAGAGGATTTTTCAAAAATCGCTCAACCATTGACGCTCCTCACGCAGAAGGATAAGAAGTTTGATTGGGGAATCAAACAGGATGAAGCATTTCGGATTTTGAAAGATAAGCTCTGCAATGCGCCAATCTTAGCTCTACCGGAAGGTACTGATGATTTTGTGGTGTACTGCGACGCATCGCGTCAAGGATTGGGTTGTGTGTTGATGCAACGCCAAAAGGTTATTGCTTATGCATCGCGTCAACTAAAAGTGCATGAAAAGAACTATACCACACACGATTTGGAGCTCGGCTCAGTGGTTTTTGCTTTAAAGATCTGGAGACACTACCTTTATGGTACGAAGTGTACAATCTTTACAGATCACAAGAGCCTACAACATATATTCAACCAAAAGGAGCTAAATATGAGGCAAAGACGATGGGTTGAGTTGCTGAACGATTACGACTGCGAGATAAAGTATCATCCGGGGAAGGCAAATGTGGTCGCCGATGCCCTAAGTCGAAAGGAAAGGATCAAGCCCATAAGGGTTAGGGCTCTAGAAATGATTATCCAAACCGATCTTTCCTTGCGCATTCGTACTACACAGAAAGAAGCCCTTAAGGAAGGAAACCGGGAAGAAGAATATCTCCGTGGGATGGAGAAGCTTTTGGTACCAAACAAGGAAGGAACGTTATGTTTTGAGAAAAGGATTTGGGTTCCTTTGTTTGGAGATTTAAGGAAAGTTATTTTCAATGAAGCTCACAAGTCACGGTACTCTATCCATCCGGGAGCGGATAAGATGTACCAGGATCTCAAAGATTATTATTGGTGGCCTAGGATGAAAGGCGACGTTGCGGTTTATGTGAGCAATTGTTTAACATGCGCTAAGGTTAAAGCCGAATACCAGAAGCCTTCAGGACTTCTGCAACAACCTGAGATTCCCAAGTGGAAATGGGAACAAATCTCAATGGATTTCATTACAAAATTGCCAAGAACGCCAAGAGGCCATGACACTATCTGGGTGATAGTGGATCGTTTAACAAAGACAGCGCACTTCTTACCTATCAGGGAGAAGGATAATACTAGCAAATTGGCTGAAATTTACATGAGAGAGATCGTTGCGCGCCATGGAGTACCTCTCTCGATCATCTCTGATAGAGACGGAAGGTTTGTGTCAAGGATATGGCAATCCTTCCAAGAAGCTTTTGGCTCACAATTGAATCTGAGCACTGCGTTTCATCCGCAAACTGACGGCCAGAGTGAGCGAACGATACAGACTCTGGAAGACATGCTGAGGGCATGTGTTATGGATTTGGGCGGTAGCTGGGACAGGCATTTGCCTTTTGTCGAATTTTCATACAACAACAGCTACCACACCAGTATTGGTGTCGCGCCATTTGAAGCCCTTTACGGACGCAAGTGCCGATCACCCTTATGTTGGGCTGACGCAGGTGATAGGCAGCTTGCTGGTCCCGAAATCGTCCAAGAGACGACAGACAAGATCGCGCAAATTCTTAAACGCATCGAAGCAGCTCGCCACAGACAAAAGGCCTATGCGGATCCAGACCGGAAACATGTGGATTTCCAAGTTGGAGAAATGGTGTTATTGAAAGTTTCACCCTGGAAGGGGGTGGCACGCTTTGGGAAGCGTGGGAAGTTAAATCCGCGCTACATTGGTCCTTTCAGAATTCTGGAAAGAATAGGACTAGTAGCATACAAGTTGGACCTACCTGCTGAACTGAATGGTGTTCACGATACATTTCATGTATCCAATCTAAAGAAAAGTCCAACTCAAGTTGACGTTGCCATTCCCACCGACGAGATTCATGTTGACGACACGCTCCACTTCGTTGAAGAACCTGTTGAGGTTACGGATTGGAAAGTGAACAAGACCCGCCGGAGCAGTGTCAAGCTCGTCAAAGTTCGTTGGAATGCCAGACATGGTCCTGAATACACCTGGGAACGTGAGGACCGGATGAAAGAGAAATACCCCCACTTATTTCCTAAGAACTCTGCATCTACAAGCAGAACTTAAATTTCGGGACGAAATTTGTTTAACGGGGGGAGAATGTGACAACCCGCACTAAACCAGGTATCCGTACGATTTAATTAATGATTAATTACTGCTTAATTACTGTGCTTGTTTGAACTAGCTGATGAACTGCTACTTGAATACTGATACATGTACGTACTTGCATCATACTTTACTTACCGTCACTACATTATTTACATGCTGAACCTTAGTGACATACATGATGCACAAAAGCACAGTAGCACTATAAACGGATAACCTATTGAACATGCTGATAAAGCCAGCATCAGGCAGACACTGCCTCTAAGGCCTGAAAGAGCCTGAGATAGTTTGCTACACTCATGGTGAGTGTAGGGATATAAGGGTTGTAGAACTGCGTCTCTAGGAATAAGATACAATGACTGGATGTGCCTAAAACGTACTCTAAGTACAAAACTCAGCACTTTACATAATAACCCAGCTTCTAGCTAACTAGTAAAGTGCCAAAACATGGGAAAAATATTACTAGACACTTTCCAAAGTATCGGGAATAAATTGTGTCACTAAAGGTAAAAATCTACGACACTTTAAATATTTATTTAGCACATTAACGGAGTAATATCCAACCGTACAACCGGACTTAACCCGGAACACAAAAATATTGACGTTAACATTATTTTTCTTTTTCTGAGCCAGTTAGGGTCCCCGAGTACCCTAACACCCGTTATATATTACAACCCACATATTAACTAAATTTAATCCCTAACTAAACTAATATCAACTTAGCTAAACTAGTTGAAATAGAACCAATTAACCCACCCCCTTAGTCCGATCGGTTTCTCTTGGGGTGACACACTTGTCCTACTTTGTTATTTTAAATCTCATTGTTTAATATCTAGGGGACAAGTTATATGATGGACAATACACTAATTGAGGTTATAAGTAAATCCCCTGAATAATTTTTCTCATACTTTTCCACACTTCAAAAAAAAAAAAAAAAAAGATTTCACTTCTTTTCCCTCTTGTCTTGCCTACGGCCGGACATCACAACCAACATCCAATCCCTTTCAAGTTTTTATCAAGCCATTCCAAGCATCCACAAGTGTGAAGGATCACGCGTAAGGAGCCTCGGTGCACTCGGATTGCGAAGTACCTCAACACATTGCTTTTAACCACCCATTTTTCGACTAGTTTCTTCCCTAGCCCCGAGCTAGTAGTAAGTGACTCTAAACGCCTTTTTGATCTATTCTAAAATGGTTAATAAGAAATTTGTCGGTTGAAAACCATGTACATATAAGAACAAAAATCAAAAAGTCTACTAAAGTTTACTAAAATAATGAGCTTGGTGGTTAATAGGTGAATATTGGTGTAAAACTTATAAAAATTGTTTTGTTATGATTATTTAGTGCCGATCTATGTCGTGGTAGTTCGGGTCATCATCTAACCCGGATTAGTCATGTTCATGGATCATGACATAGAGTTGTTTAAATATAAAAAGGGTCAAAAGGTGAAACTCTACCACACATGAAACATGAACTTGTGTAAAAATGTTTTACTTGTGTAAAAGTGTTTTAACTTGTACAATAGTGTTTAAAACTAGTAGATCTACGTATCTACATCCGGTATTTTCAAAGAACCAAGTATCGAAGAATTATGTTTCCTAAAAGATGGATCTTACACTAACAAGCATGATTTTTATAAACCACAAGTGTGTAAACACTTGTGAAATGAAAAGATCCGACAAAGAACTAGTTTTGTCAAATGTTACTAGAAGTTGTAAAGATGGATTTTTCTCTAAAAACGAGGTTTTTACAAAATCGGATTATTTACACAAAAGATCCATTTAAAGTAAAGAGATTTACTACATATTTTTAGACAAACCACATGTTCGTATATTTTTGCGATTATGTCTAGCTTTGACTAGTTAAAAATGTTGAAAAGTTGTTTGATAATGTTGGGAACATTGGTTGATTTGATTTGTTAAAGAAAATGATACGCTTGAAAGCGTGGCCACCTCCAGTTACAGAGGAAACTCTGGCGAAATTTTTCTAGAAACCTAACACTTAGAACTACTTACACTACAAGTGTTAGAATCATTTTTGACATGTTTTCGCAATATAAATTTCGCCATGACTTTATTTACTAAATATTCGGAGGTGGGATTTTCACAAAACTTAACGTGGTAAATATATATTTTCACACACTGTTTATGTTTACTTTGTGAAAATACAAAATATTATTTTTTAGAGTAAAAATAATATTTGCGGACGTTAACGAATCCAAAATAATACGAACGCTTTCACCATAAATATATATAAGTTACACCGGTAATTATATTACCACTCGATTGTTAAACGTAACTTACACACTTACGGAAATATTTATGAACGCACATGTATTGAATCCCCCATCCTTGGGAAGGAGATTAACTACCAAGTATTTTCAAAATGTAAACACGAAATAGTTGTCTAACTATTTCCCAAAAACTTAAACTATAAAGCTAAGGCACGGCCGTCCGTCTAATAGAATTAGCACTTGTAGGTCGTCGCACAGCTTTCTGATTTGGAGTACTTGGTAGAGACGCACCGACAGTGAGTTCATGTCCCCCTTTTCTCTAACTGTTTTCAGTTTTCTTAACTGCGGGGGTGAAATACATGTTACTTTGTTTACAAGTACTATTATACACGGTATGTTAACGTAAGGAGGTTTACTACTTAGATCATGTGAATGGGTAGGCAGAACACCGAGGGACGTAAGCGGTAGATCTATCTGGGTGTAGCGAGCCCAACTCTAGGCCCAACAGAACGGACCTCTAAGAGGACCAACAGAACGGACCTTGAGTGACTTTGTACCCGACGCAAAAATCTGCTAGGTTGAGTCTTCCTACTTGCATTTCACAACATACTAATGGCCTTGCAAACCATTGGTGATCTCTTTTCCTTACACTGCTACATACCAGAGAACTTTTATACTTACAAGTGTTTTACATACTCACATGCACATGAACTCGCTCAACATTATTGTTGATTTTTCAACTCACATGTATTTCAGGAAATTAACAGGATCTGGCACGGTATGTTATGTTTTCCCGCTGCATAAGGGTTCCAAGGTCATCCCAGTTTAGGAAATGTGACTCTTTCCTGGACAAGTCACAACTCTTAAACTGCGTTTATCTCATGTTGATGTTTATGTTGTTCAAGACAATGTTTTATGTTATGATGTTGTAAGTCTTTAAGACAATGGTATGTTACTCTGGTTTTTAAAACTTAATTCAAACGGATGATCTTGCATGATTTTATTTCATATAGCTTTGTTATGATTAAGCTAGGGTATTAAGAAGTCACACCAAAATTGACCACGCTTCCGCAAAGCCAGGGTGTGACAGCTTGGTATCAGAGCTCTGATCATAGCGAACTAGGATTCTTTCTCGAGTCTAGACTATGATCACTAGGGCTCTCACGAAAACATTTTACTGCATACCACTTAAGTCCAGATCCAAAACTTTTTACAAACAAATGTTGAGCATATTTTATTATTTATAGGCTCAGCCTGGAGGGCTGAGGCTCGGTCTGGAGGATCGAGGCTCGGTCTAGGTGACCGAGGTAGTTGAACACGTTGATTTATTATAGGCTCAGCCTGGAGGGCTGAGGCTCGGTCTGGAGGATCGAGGCTCGGTCTAGGTGACCGAGGTAGTGGGCTAGCAAGGCTAGGAAGAGTAGGCTCAGTTTGGAGACTGAGGCTCGGTGTTGGAGACCGAGGCTCGATCTAAGAGGTCGAGGTGGAGGATAGAGCAGTCTTAGAGACTGGGAGAAATTGGCTAGTGAGACTAGGAGAATGATTTGAATGTTTACGTGGTAACTACATGTTTATATGATTATATGATTGATTATTATACGTATATGTGTTTGTGTTACAAACGTCATGCTTTCATCAAGTACTAGAAAGATGGACACTACGAATCCCATGGCCATAGTATCAGACGACATAGTTTCATCGAAGCACGAGGTGTACATTTCCGATACTACTGGCACAGACAATGACGACTTTCAGCCCTTTTGCGCTGCCTGAAGTCGTAGCAGAGCCTACTGATGGCCATCTTATTAGGAATTTGCCCCCTTGCCGCTTATCCGGTTGATGATATGCCCCCCCCCCCCCCCCAACGTGGCCTCTAACGACGATAACGACCTACTAGAGGAGGACCCATTTGAGGGCAGGACCCTATTGCTGCTATTAGACTACTGCATGCGGACGCTCCTGTAGGGGAAACTCATGTCCATTCCCCTATCCCAGACTCATTTGAGTTTCTGACATCCGCACCTTCGCACATACAGGGAATGCAGCACCACTCACACGACGCCGACCCTGATATGGCATCATCAGCTGCACCGGATCCCGCACACAGATTTGAGTTTGATCGTGATATTGAGGACGATTCTGTTTTTCCACCTGGTTTTGATCCAGACCATGACATTGAGTTCATGCACTTAGACCAGCCCGTGGAGGATCCTGTAACCCCCTGTGTTTGTTGATCCAGCTGATCTTGAGATGGAGTTTTTTTTTATCCGGAGCCAGCCGTGGCCCCTGAGCCAGGCGTTGCTCCTGACCCCGCATTGGAGCATGACCCTGTTCATGCCAATGCACCTACTGTTGCTCCTTGATTGATCATCTGCTTGGACGAGAGAAAATTTGGGGTAACTGTGCAAGACAATTTATTATTACGGGGGCCCACGTAATAACGATTTGTAGTGCACAGGAATCCTGGTGGGCTCTGCGGGTCAAGCTAATGATAACCAATGCAGCAGGAAATAACTTAAACACGAATGACCAAGGCGATGTAGCCTCGAGTTCATCCTATTACGAGTAACAAGCCAAATTGGCAAGCCTATGTGAAGGCTCAGAAATTTACTTCCCCACTCATACAGTAAGTATATTTGCGTGTGAAATTGGGTGATTACATGATGGCTTATGTTGCTATATACACCTCATAGACAATTGAAATGTTGTCTAACCCGCTTCACACCACTTCGACAAAAGGGAATGTCACCCAGACGTGACACAAACACCAGTACGTTGCCAAGGACAGAAGCCGAGCTGCAAGAACGCATCTCACAGATAAATGCACGACATGAAGCCCTCCACTCTAAGTACAACGATGGCATTACTGGAAATAACCCTCCAACTGGCTGCACCTATAAA
>JARYGA010057202.1:0-48450 GCA_030545235.1 Helianthus tuberosus | reverse complement strand
TCTAGTGTTTATCATGTTTCTACAAAACCCATTAAACACCCATAATGGATGATCATGAACTTTATAATTTTAACACTAATTCAACTAGTTATTGACTAGGGTTTACTCCTAGACATGTTTTCATTACTAATTTCATCTAAGCATCAATCAATCAAGCTCAGATTTTGATTTCTAACATTCATCAAAATTTCAAGATGTAATCAAAAGACAAAATTTAACATACCTTGTGATCCTTTCACTTAGGTGATCACTAATATGAACTTGGATTTTGATTTGGGACTGATTTGGCCTTTCAATTTGATCAATTTGAGCAATTTAGGGTTTGAAGATGAGATCTCCTGGCTCCTCTAGAAGTTTCGACCAGAACACACACACTTAAAAGTGTGTGTGTTTTGGTGTTTGGTATTTTTATTTAATAAATCTTGTTTCAAGTTTGCTACATTTGGCCCCTCTACTTTACCCATGTTGCATATAACATGTTTTAACCAAAGTTTCACATAATTACAAGACTTGTGATTAAGTAGGTTATTTATTTCCTAGTTATTTCATCTTGTTTATTTTTTTTAAGTCCCTTTAATTCGGACCTTTTATATACTTTGTTTTCTCAAAAACTTTTATTTCCTTTTTATTTAATATTAGGTTTATTTATTTAAATCCTAATATTTACCGGGTTAATTTCACCACTAACGGTATTTTATTCGTTCAAAATTATTAACGTGGTTTGATTACCAAACCCGTTTTCGGGGTGTTACATTATCCCTATAAATGTATTGTTAAATAAAAACCTGGGTTTTATCCTATTTATTTATTATACAAAGTTTGGTGTTTTAACTCTGATAAAACATTTCCTAACTACGGTCCTGATGAAAGTGTTCCGCTGCCAAATTAATAAACACCGATACCATCTGACTGGCTCGCGGCGCCCGCTCCCGGGCAGGAGTCGGGGGCTGCGACAGAAGGTGGTATCAGAGCTACAGCCACTGGTTTAAGCCAATGAAGTGTTCTGCTGACACTTAAATTCTAAATATACTGTGTTAGGAAATAATTATGTGTAAATATGTGTATTATGTGTTTTGTGTTATTTTATAATCTGTTAGTTTACAGTATAAGTGAGTAAGGTACATCAGACGCTTATCGTCATATAGCTTGTTCATCAAAAGATGAAGGAACATATCCCAGCCAAATCCCTCAGGATACTCAACTGATATTGAGGAAGGAATATTTATTTTTAAGGCGCAGTCTGAGGAACCTTTTACTTCTAAGAAAAGAGGATGGTTTAATAGGGGAGCACATGAGAAGAAAGAGGATGAAGAAATTACAACAATAAAGAGCGATAGTAAAAGCCAATAGGGAAGTAAATGCCCAAACTCAGGAAGCAATCAATAGACCACCATGGGAAGAAGAATTAGATAGACAGTTGGCAGATTTCCATATGCTAGCCACTACAGCAGTAGACTTTAACCAAATAGCTGAACCACCACTGTTACCCTTATTCCCAGACCAACAAATGCTATAACCCGACCAGGAATACCAGTTTCCAATCCTAGATGTTGACCCTTACGAGATTCCCATAATTCCCCCACCAAACCCCATAGCTCAGTACACTGACCTTAACCCTTTAGACCCATTTTGGAATAGCGATTGGTGGAAGCAGAGTGTAATAAGAAACCCATACCCTTACGGACACCCCATACCTTGATACCCTGACCCAGAACCAGTATCATTACCACCTATGAGTGAAGAAAATATACAAGAACTTCACCAATGGGGCGATGAGTTAGTTGAAGAAGGAGATAGAATTCGTCAAATAGGAGAAAAGCTTATGTGGAAGCATGTCGAGCGTGATATACATGATTGGATACATGATACCTAGAATAATACCTAAATATATGTATAATTTTTGTACTTTGATAAAAAAAAAACTAAGATAGATAGACTAAAATAGATATCGATGCATAACTACCAGTGTGTTTAAATTCCAGTCGTAGTTTGTATCAACGCATATATAGATATGTATGAAAAAGAGTAAAAGTTGCAATGTTCGACGATTTTGATCAATCTGATTTCGTGATTATTTGTATCTTATTCTGTGATAATTAATACCTGATAAATGTTTACAATTCAGATGTCGAACGAAGTAAATCAGGAAAACCAGAATAATGAGAATAACGGAAACCAAATAGATAACAGTGTCATCCAACACATAGTAGCACAAGGAATTATAGATGCTATACCTTATATTATCAAGACTGTTAAAGAAGCAGAAAATAAATCTGTAACTGGAAGTAAACGCCAAAACACTGAACCAAGTCACAAGGTAAATGATAATAACAGACCTTTAATCCAAGCTCCATTTCCTAAAAGAAGAAGAACCATCTCATACGGTTGTTCTTATAAAGAATTCTTGGCCTGCAAACCAATAGAATTCTCAGGCAATGAAGGAGCCATTTCAGCTTTACGCTGGATAGAAAAGACAGAAGCAGTCATAAAAAAAGTAAATGTACAGAAGAAGATAAGATTATGTTTACTTCTAATCTTTTCAAGAATGCAGCTCTAGAATGGTGGAATACTATTCTCCAGTCTAGGGGAAGTGACAGAGTTTATAATATGGAATGGACTAACTTTAAAGAGATAGTCGAAAGAAAATTTTGTCCTCCTCATGAAAAGGAACAAATCGCCAATAAGTTCCTAAATCATAAAATGACTGGAATAGACTGCAAGGGTTACACTACCATATTCTTAGAATATGCTAAAATAGTGCCAACCTTAGCCTCACCTGAGCCAATGTTAATCTCCCGTTACGTTTGGGGATTAATTAGTGAGATTAGACACGTAGCCAAGGAAACTAGACCGCAAACCATAAAAGAAGCAGTAGAATTAGCCAACACCCTGACTGATGAATTGGTACGCACACAAGAAGAAAACCATAGAAAGAACCTAGTTCAGAAACTTACCCAAGAATTTCAGTATTGTGGAAAAGGTACAGGTTCTTCCTCTACACCCTACTGTAAGTATTGCAAAAGGAAACACTCTGGAAGATGCTCCCTATATTGCAAATTTTGCAAAATATCTGGACACAAGGAAGAAAATTGTAGGAAGAAACCTAGCAATAGGATATGCTACAATTGTGGAGAAACTAGGCACATTAGACCGAACTGTCTGAAACTAGCTCTAGCAACAACCAACAAAGCTAAGACAACTGAAGGACCCAATAAGAATGCCAGAGCGTTTGTTCTAACAGCTGAGGAAGCCAAGATGATTCCAGATGTGATTGCCGGTACGGTTTTAGTTAACGACATTTTTGCCAAAGTATTATTTGACTCTTGTGCCAACCAAAGTTTTATCAATACTTCTTTTTACCAACTTCTTGACCAACCCTTAACCAAACTTCGACAAGATTGTCTGGTAGAAACGGCAAACGGAGAATCCATTAAGATTACTGAAATCTTGCAGGGAGCAAGAATAGAAATCATGAACCATCATTTCTTTGCTAACCTTTACCCAATGAATCTAGCTGGATTCGATGTTGTATTAGGAATGGATTGGTTGGTAGCCAATCGTGCCAGTATTTTATGTGATCAAAAGTCAGTACAAATAAGTACACCAAGTGGTGAAAAGATCACAATTAAAGGAGATAAGCCCAAGATCAGCAAAATTCATCTCTGTGATGAAAGCTGCGAGTTATGCAAGGAAAGGAACAATAGTGTATATGATTTCCATAATCATTAACACTAAAGGAAAAGAATTAAAAGATATTCCGGTAGTATCTAAATTCTCAGACATTTTCCCAGAAGATTTACATGGATTACTGCCTGATAGAGAGGTTGAATTTAGAATTTACCTAATACCAGGGACGACACCAATTGCCAAAGCACCATATCGTTTAGCACCAACGGAGATGCAGGAACTGAAGAAACAGTTGGACGAACTTCTTGAAAAAGGTTTTATACAACCTAATTCATCACCATGGGGAGCGTCGGTTTTGTTTGTTAAGAAGAAAGACGGATCAATGCGTATGTGCATTGACTACCAAGAATTGAACAAAGTCACGATTAAGAATCGGTACCCACTACCGAGAATCGAAGATCTATTCGATCAACTTCAAGGAGCTTGTTTCTTTTCTAAGATCGATTTACGCTCAGGATATCATCAACTAAAAGTACAGGAAGAGGACATTCCTAAAACTGCTTTCAGAACAAGGTACGGTCATTATGAATTTACCGTCATGCCATTTGGTTTAACCAATGCCCCAGCCGCATTTATGGACATGATGAACATGATATGTAAACCATACCTGGATAAATTCATAATTGTTTTTATAGATGATATTCTCATTTACTCTAAGAGTAAAGAGGAACATGCAGCTCATCTGCATACACTTCTGATATTGTTAAGAAAAGAGAAGCTTTATGCTAAGTTCTCAAAATGTGAATTCTGGTTACAAGAAGTACAATTCCTTAGACATCTGGTTAATCATGAAGGAATTCATGTGGATCCCACAAAGATCGAGGCGATTACCAAATAGAAAGACCCTGAGTCATCAACAGAAGTAAGAAGTTTTCTTGGATTGGCATGATATTACATACGATTTATCCAAAATTTCTCTAGGATAGCCATACCATTAACCAAACTGACCTGCAAATCAGTTAAGTTGGAATAGGGATCAAAATGTGACAACCCTCACTAAACCAGGTATCCGTACAATTAATTAATATTAATTACGTGCTTAATGATTGTGCTTGATTACAACTGATGACATAAACAGCTTTCTGATTTCTGTAACCCACATACATATGCATCACATTTCATCCTGTCACTCCACTCATTACATACAAACTTTAGTGACATACTTGATGCACAAAGCACAGTTAGCACAGTTAGCGGATAACTCAGAATTATACTGACAGTGCCAGTACATAGACAGACAGTGTTTTGAGACCCAGTATGGGCCAGGAACAAAGTACTACACTAGTATGGGTGTAGGGAAGTGAGGACCATAAGACTGTGTCACTAGGTGATAGTTTGAGTGCCGGAAAGTGCCTAAAACTCATTTTAAGTGCAGAATTCTGCATTTTCAGAAAAATTCAGCTTTTAACACACTCATATTAAGCAGAGAATTGACTAAATGGTCTTGAATGCTTTCCTAAGTGTTGGAAATTAATTGTGTTACAAAAAGATACATAAAAGACACTATACGGTACAATTTAACACTTTAACGGAACGATACCTAACCAAACAACCGGACATTACCTGGGACACCAAAATTTTGTCAGAAACATTGTTTTATTATTTTCAACTAATTATGGTCTCTAAATACCCCAACACACTATAAAAAAATGTCATGCACATAATACCCTAGATAATACACTTAACCTCCTAAATAATTACCTACGTAAGATCAAAATTTTACAATTAACCCCCCCTCTCAATATTTACAGCCCCATAGGGGACCCACCACCATCATCACAAATATATTCCCTAGATTTCTTTTTGATATTACTTGATTTAGTTGCCAAAATATAAGATCATGATCACAAGGATGGCCAATGGAGTTCAAGGAAATCATTACATCTTCACACTCCCCAACCCTCACACTTTCTCTCCCTCTCTCGGCCTACACATAACCGCCACCCCCTTCCCCATTTCAACATTCATCCATTCCATTTCCAAGTTCAAATCAAGTGCTAGAAGAAGTCTTGTGGAGCTTGGATGTTTTGAAGGAACTTCACACATTGCTTTCTCACACCATCTTCATCACCTTTGTTCATAAGTTCATCCCTAGCCTTTGTGCTAGTTGTAAGTCTTTGATTACACTCTTGGTTACTTGTATGTTGATTATTCAAAAGATTGTAGTTTGATGTTTAACTCAAGAACACAAAAAGATAATGAACAAGGAACATGAACATAAGTTTAGATAAAGATGAAATCTTGTTGGATTAGGGTTGGTTAAAACATGCATGGTATTTGATCGTTAATTTCTTGATAAACCCGTTGTTAGGACATTTGTTGATACGATTTAGTAACATTTAAACTATAAAGAAACATGTTGATTAACATTTTCAGCCAACTTCAACTGGCTGTAAATGGATCATAATAAATCGAAAAACTGATTTTCTGAAACCTAAATTATGTATTTTCGAAAAATGGATCAAATGGCTCTGGAATCATAATTTTTTGAGGTCGTTTACTATTTTTAAAGGTCTATTTTTGGACAGCAGCTCAAGCTGCGTTTTTACTGCAGAAAATGTGTGTCATGTTTTTCGTCATAACTTGAAACCTGAGTAGAACTAGCTCATGAAATTTATACTGTAGATGATCACTGATGTCGTGGTCATCCTCCAACTGTAATTTCATCAATCGGACTTACGATGAATTTTAAGTGAATTATTCCGTAGACTACAGTCAGAAAGTGACAAATCTGATTGCAGTCCGGTAAATGATTTTCTATAAAATTTTGGTAATGAACTGGACCCCGATATTTTTACAAAATAATACTTGGATCGTATAAGACATTCTGTAAAAATTTGGGAATTTTTTGGAAAAAGTTAACTATTTTATTAAAATGCCCGAAAACAACCCAGTTTTGTATATTAAAACTGAAATGACATAAGTAGTATTTTGCATGTCTAAATGTCGGGTTGGTTATTTGAGAACGATCTAACGTGATATATGTTAAAGAAAATGATATGCTATTTAGCATGGACACCTCCATTTACAAAGGAGACTATGGCGAAATTTTCTGAAAGTCCTAACGCTTAGTAAATATTTTCTAGACAAGTGTTTACTAGAATATTTTAGACTATGTTTTTCAAACATAAAACTCGCCATAATTTTTGTAACAAAATACAAAGTATCGGAGGTTGGTTTTATACATGAAAATGGTTAAATATGTATTCTCTAAAAGGGACTTAAAAATATAATTCCAATACGAGCATACATGTGTAAAATATCCCATCATTGGGAAGGGAACGCGTATATAAAATACTTTAAAAGTATTAATACAAGAATATTGAATGTACAAATATTCCAACATGACATATGATTAAGTTGAAATATTAATTATTTTGACAAATAATTATCACTCGGAATAATATAAGAAATGTAACTCAAAACCTTAAACTCTAAGCCAAAGCACAACCCGTTTGTCTAATAGACATTAGTACGTTGTAGGTTGTCGTGTAGCTGACAGAGTTTGAGATACGGTACAAGACGCACTACTGTGAGTTCATGTCCCCCTTTTCTCTTGACTATTTTAGTTTTATACTTCGGGGGTGGAATACATGTTACAATTTATTACAGACATTTTTATACATGGTATGGTTAGCTTAAGGAGGGTTTTTACTGCGCGATCAAGTGAATGGTGGGCATGACACTTAAGGCCATTAATCCTCGTTGTAGGACCACGGGGCATGAGTGATAGATCTATTTGGGTGTAGCGAGCCCACACCCATGAGGCAGGGGCGTCCCATAGTGGTGACTATGTCTTCATACCGGAGACAAATTTGCTAGGTTTGAGTCTTCCTGCACCAGTTTCACACATACCATTGGCTTTGCAACCCATTGGTGATCAGTTTTCCTTATTGCTACATACCAGAGACTTTTATACATACAAGACATATTTTAAAGGCTTATACACACAGACTTACACATGAACTCGCTCAACTTTTGTTGATATTTTTAAACTACATGTATTTCAGGGAATTAATCGGATCTGGCAAGTGATGCATGTTAGCTGCGTACTAAATAAAGATGTCATCCAGGGTCGTAGGGTTTGGGAAGTGTAACTCCTTCCTGGACGGGTTGCATGTCTCTAATCCTCATTTTGTTGGTATTCTTTCGTTGAGTCTTATGAACCCATTTTAAACAAGTCATGGTTTGTAATATGTTTTGGGATTGATGTTTTAAGACAATATGTTGTGCGTTTTTCTAAACTATTTTAATGGATGATCATCACGTATTTTTTATCATATAGCATTGTTGTGATTGTTGCTATGGTATTAAGAAGTCACACCAAATAATCCACGCTTCCGCAAAAGCCAGGGTGTGACACAAAACAGGAAGAAGCCTTTAAGATTCTTAAGCAAAGATTAACCATTACACCCATACTCGCATTAACAGAAGGAACTGAAGACTTTATAGTCTATTGTGATGCGTCTAAGTTAGGATATGGATGTGTATTGATGCAACGTCAAAAGGTTATAGCTTATGCCTCTAGACAACTTAAGAAACATGAAGAGAATTACCCAACCCATGATCTAGAATTAGGAGACATAATTTTTGCCCTTAAGATTTGGAGACATTATTTATACGGAAATAAATTTGTTGTCTTCACCGATCATAAGAGTTTAAGGTGTATTTTTGGGCAAAAAGAATTAAATATGAGACAGAGACGCTGGATGGAAGTCCTTAGTGATTTTGATTGTGATATTCAGTATCATGCTAGGAAAGCTAATATAGTAGCTGATACTTTAATTCGAAAGTATCATGAAAGGCCGAAACGAGTATGCTTTCTCAAATTAAATCTACAGATAAATTTAAATAAGCAAATTAGAGAGGTACAAAAACAGTAATCAAGGACGATACTGAAAGGTTAAAATGTATGATTAAGGAATTCGAACAAGGAACAGATGGAATTTGGAGATTCCATAAGAAAAGGATATGGATACCAAAACAAGGAAACCTACGCCACAGAATTCTCAAAGAAGCCCATAAGTCTAAGTATATGATACATCCCGGAAGTGATAAAATGTATCAAGATCTAAGAAAGAATTTCTGGTGGATAGGAATGAAAAAGGATATAGCAAATTATGTTGCTAAATGTCTAACCTGTTCACAGGTTAAAGTTGAACATAAAAAACCTTCAGGGTTATTACAGCAACTAGAAGTGCCAATATAGAAATAGAAATTGATAACAATGGACTTTGTTACCAAATTACCCAAGACACGAAAAGGAAATGATACAATCTGGGTGATTGTAGACAGATTGAACAAATCTGCTCATTTCTTACCAATGAAGGAAACTTTCAGTATGGAACAGTTAGCCAAGCTATATGTAAATGAAATAGTTTCATTACATGGAATTCCTTTATCTATTGTATCTGATAGAGATAGCCGTTTTACTTCTAATTTTTGGCCAAGTTTCCAAAAAGCAATGGGAACCAGGTTAAATCTAAGCATAGCTTATCATCCACAGACGGACGGACAATACAGACGATGGAGGATATGCTTAGAGCATGTGTAATTGATTTCGGAGGAAATTGGGATGCCCACTTACCATTAATATAATTTTCCTACAATAACATCTATCATACGATGCTGCACCATTTGAAGCACTTTATGGACGAAAGTGCCGAACTCCAGTCTGTTGGGCAGAAATTGGAGAAAGCAACTATCTGGACCTGAGATAGTGCAAGAAACAACGGACAGGGTTATTCAAGTCAAGGAGAGACTAAAAGCAGCACGAGATCGCCAAAAGAGTTATGCAGATAACAGACGAAAACCATTAGAATTTCAAGTAGAAGATAAGGTATTGTTAAAAGTTTCTCCATGGAAATGAGTAGTCTGATTCGTTAAAAGAGGAAAACTAAGCCCCAGGTACGTTGGACCTTTTGAGATTAATAGAAGAATAGGACCTGTAGCTTATCAGCTACAACTGCCAGAGGAAATGGTAGGAATACATGAAGTGTTTCATGTATGTAATCTCAAAAAGTGCTTAGCAGAAGAATTTTTAGTGATACCACTTAAGGACATAGAGGTAAATGAGAAACTTAAGTTTGTAGAGAAACCTATTCAGATTGAATATAGAAAGATCAAGAATCTCAAACACAAGAGACTAATTTTGGTCAAAGTGAAATGGGATTCCAAAAGAGGACCAAAATACACTTGGGAGCTCGAGTCAGAGATGCAGAAGAAATACCCACACCTGTTCCAGTAGACCTCGAGGACGAGATCTAAAACAAGGTGGGGAGGATATAACAACCCTCCTAGAACCGTTAACGTAACCCTAAACGTTTCTAAATATACCTCGTATACAAGAAACGGACCCCAAATACCCTTATATTTATAAAAATCAAGAAAAACAAAATTCATGGGTTTGTTGCGGGCCGCGACCCAGACCTCCTTGGTCTCTCGTGGGGCGCGAGCATCTGTTGCTTGCCGGATACCCATGCCGACATGTGTCGAAGCTAGGTTCGCTGACTGGCCGAGCCTAAACCCTAGTCTACTCTCTTGCGGGCCGCGAGAGAGTTAGATGATGCTTACGCGGGCCGTGAGCCGCCATACGGAAAGCCTATAAATAGGATCGATCGAGTTCATTTGAATTCGTTCAATATCTAAAATTCTCTCTCAAATTTCTTATAGTAGAAATTATACCCGGGCATAATACCCCTATAAAACGAAGCTTTGCCTCGTTGTAAGTATTATAACCCTGCTGTTACCCTACACGATTGATCTAGGGCTCCGTAACGCATGTCAAGGCTCTGCCTGACTCAGTCGTTGGAGTTCTGTCTCGTGTTACACCTGATTGATCTAGCACTTCGTAATGCATGTCAAGGCTCTGCCTGACTCAGTCATTGGAGTTCTGTCTCGAGTTATACGGTTAATGTAATTTGGGTTATTTTACTAACACGTATGCATTGTTTAATTTTAATAGATAATAACCAGTAGATACACCAGGAAGCTTTAGTTTTACCTAAGTAAACAATGTGAGTACATTCTCTTTTTATCACATTTTTGTAAATTACTTTCCTGAGTCAAAATACTTTACCAAAACCTCAAAGGTTTTAAATTAAACTTAACAGTAATTGAGTATTTGTAATTCTACAATTTCTGCCAGTATGTTGGGGTTTTGTATACGAAATGTGAAAGACGTTACCATTGGACAATGAGATAGCCAATGAGTAATATGACCCACAAGTCAGGTGTTGATAGTACTGAATGGGTAATTGAGTAGATATAAACAAATGTAATTGCGGATGCCCTCAATACTGTAAAGTTCTAAAACCGTTTTTTGATTAAACTGGGATGGACTCACCAGTATTTCTTGCTCATAAAAAATTTAAAAACACATTTCAGGTAACAAAATGTGAAAGCCAATAGAAGCTAGCTGGAGAGCACTGAATGCTTGGAAAAGTGGCTATAAAAGTTACCTAAAGAAAAATGAGTTTTGTCTTTTGATAAATTAGGGTTTATCCCTATAAATGTATTGTCAAATAAAAACCTGGGTTTTATCCCATTTGTTTATTATACAAAGTTTGGTGTTTTAACTCTGATAAAACATTTCCTAACTACGGTCCCGATGAAAGTTTTCCGCTCCCAAATTAATAAACCCCGATACCATCTGACTGGCTCACGGCACCCGCTCCCGGGCAGGGATCGGGGGCTGCGACATTTAGGCTCGGTGTCGTTTAAACTCGGTTGATTTCGAAATTTTAGTGAACCGTTCTTGAGTAGTTACGAGTTGTTCAACTCATTTACATCCAGCCTGGAATTGAAAATGCATTCTCCCTTGGTTTTGCCCACGATTGGTCATGATTATACTTAAAAGGATAGACTCATTCTTCTATTATTAGAGTAGTGCATGTGCGATGTGGCGGGAAACACAACACTTAGATTGGTGATTTTAAGGTTGTGCACATGGCGATCCGATTCGGTTTTGATTCATAACCATTATAAAAATTTTTGGTTCGGTTCAGTTTTGAATCAGCCTATAAACCAAGAAAAAAAATTAAAATTAAACATGCCATATGGTCCATCATCGTAGCTAAACAAAGTTGCTAATGAATTTTTTGAGTTACTCTTCTCTATTGATAAGAGTTTTCTTTAGTAATGTTTCTTTAGGCAAACGATGTGGGACAAAATGTGTTTAAGAGAACTGTAATATATAGTTTAATTAGAAGGACGAAATGGTAATTTCACCCTTATAAACTGGCCTCGTAAACTCATCAGATAATTTCTCCAAACAATATGTGTACATTCGATACCAAACATCCCTGGAAGGTGTCATCTAGCTTCATGTGCGGCGTACATAGGTGTAATGTCGTTTCTAGTCGATCTTCATAGAAACTTTGTACCGTATAACTTAATAATCGCATTGCAAATATATTCAATAGATTCACTTGAAGTCCGAACAGATATAGCTAAGTACTCATCATATTCGTCGGAAACGTTACCGGTTGCAAGTTGACAAATTGCGGATGTGCATTTTTGTAGTGGCATAAAACTCTTTTTGCACCTACCGTCATAACCTTCTTGAAACCAATCAAACTGAGCTTCAATATCTCTCACAATCTTTAAAAATAACTTTTCGATGAATGGGATCTCTTTCTAAACGTCACATCATTGTAGTTTGGGTTTTCGACAAAATAATCATTCATTAGAACTTCAAGAGTCGTTTCTCGAAGACGTCTCGCAATTTTTTTCTTTGATCGTCTCGGATCTTCAAGTTCCTCAGCTTCGGCAGCCATTGCAAGAAATTCAAAAGTAGAATCGGACGAACTATATGAGTCAGGTAAACATGAAGTACTTGAAACCTCCATTTTTATTCTTTTAGAGTGTTACAAAGTAAGAAAATTTGTGTTTCAAGATTGGATCAATTAAAACTTAAAAGGAGGGGATACTTCTTTTCAAGTAATAAGCGTACTATTACCATTGCCAATTGAAAAATCTTCTCCACGACTACCGTGATGCCCATCACGGAAAACACCACCACTAGCGTGATGGAGATAGTTGCGGCGGTGTAACCACGACCATCACGCCCGAGTCCCCAAAAGATACTAATTACACATTCATTAGAAATTCATAACATACAAATTGAAACCAATCACTTACTAAGTCTAGAAAATGATAATAATGAAGTGATTTCAATATAATCGTCAGGTATTAGCTTCTTGTTGTCCCGTTTTTTTTATTTTATAAAGAAGTTTCGCGGTTTTAGAAGAAGAAAAAAAAACTTACCAAGTTTAGAAAATGATAATAATGAAGTGATTTCAATATTCGTGATGTAATATTATAATCGTCAGGTATTAGCTTCTTGCTGTCCCGTTTTTTTTATTTTATAAAGAAGTTTCGCGGTTCTAGAAGAAGAAAAAAAACTTACCAAGTTTAGAAAATGATAACGACCAAATCCACTTTGATTAAGAAAAGGAACTATAATTAATGAATTATATTTTTGAAATTTAGAAGTAAAATATTGAACTTAATCATGTGTGTTGGGTACAACTTTCGATGAGACAACTCATTTGTATTACTCTATGATGCTACCCTGTCGGTGTACATTAATGCCTTCGAAAGCATCACTTCATTTTTGGGATAAACCCTTATGCATTAAAAGTTATACGTTACGCATTATAATCTGTAATCACAGAGTTCTAACGTTGAGAGTAATGCGTAAAGTGTCGGTGGCTTTTTACAAGTCCCCTTCTGGGTTTAAGGACACAAATCCCACTTAATTAATGCATCTCAAATATATATATATATATATATAGGGGAAGGTTCAAATGAAAACCACTAGTTAACGCGAAAACTCGAAAACTAACTAAAAAAAGCCTAAAAAACACACAATTTTTTTTTTTTTTTTTTGCAAACCAAATTTCGCAGGTTTTTTTATATAAAAAAAAATTTCAAAAAAAAAAAAATTTTTTTTGTGTAGTGCACATGTGTAACATGTGTAGTATTACACATGTGCACTACACAAATTTTTTTTTTTTTTTGAAAAAAGTTTTTTTTTATATATAAAAACCAGCGATTTTTATTAAAAAAATTGAAAAAAAAAATTTGTGTGTTTTTTAGGCTTTTTTAGTTAGTTTTCGAGTTTTCGCGTTAAAAGTGGTTTTCATTTGAACCGTCCCATATATATATATATATATATAGAGGAAGGTTAACGTACATTACGGCTTAACGTACATCACGTACGACAGGTAATTACGCATGTTCATTTTAAAATCACGCACGTTATAACTCAAAAATCCAAAATCACGCATGTTGAAACACAATAATCACGCATATTGAAAACATTAATCACGCATGTTATAGAACAAATCACGCACGTTGTTGTACGTGAAGTACGTTAAGCCGTAATGTACGATATACTTTTTCTATATATATATATATATATATATATATATATATAGGGGACCGCTAAAATGAGAACCACCTCTAGTTGTAAAAACCATGAGAACTACACCGTACATGACGAGTTGGACCAATTTTTTTTTTCATATGGTAAGGTTCATTTGAGAAGAAAATTTTATTGAGAAGAAAAGGAATAAAAGGGTATAATTGTAAAACATTAAATAGTTTTTTTTTCTCATCTCATTTATTATTATGTTTGACTAATTAATTAGTCATTAAGACTATAATCCTCCACACTAAATATTTTTGCTTACACACATCAAAAGTTATCCTACACATTTCGAAATTTATCCTACACATATTGAAATTTATCATACACAACTCGTAATTTATCCTACACGCCTCGTATTTATCCTACACTTTAAATGAATTTTTATTTTTTGTGAAAAAAATATATCTTAAAAATAAGTTACAAATTTAATATAGTTAATTATTAAAGATGAAACTACCAATTAATGATGTATGTAAGTTTACTAACATACCCTTATAGTTACATTAAGTACAAATATTAAATGAAGTCTAATGAAGCATTCCTATTGGTTGAATTTTTTTTTTCTTCTTACAAAGAATTTCTTCTCATTTGAACCCTCCACTATATGTATATATAGGGGAAGGTTCAAATGAAAACCACTAGTTATTGTAAAAACTCGAAAACTAATTAAAAAAGCCAAAAAAAAAAAAACATACCAAAATTTATTTATTTTTTTGCATAATAATTTTCGCTACTTTTATTATATAAAAAAAATTTCCAAAAAAAAAAAAAAATTTTGTAGTGCACATGTGTAATACTACACATGTGTAGTACACAAACACATGTGTAATACAAATTTTGTTTTTTTTTTTTGAAAAAAAGTTTTTTTTTATATACAAAAACCTGCGATTTTTTATAAAAAAATTGAAAAAAAAAAAATTTGTGTGTTTTTAGGCTTTTTTTAGTTAGTTTTCGAGTTTTCACAATAAAAGTGGTTTTCATTTGAACCATCCCCTATATATATATATATATATATATATATATTTTAGTCTAAATAATAAGTTGTAAAAATAAATATTATATACGGCGTATATTTATACATACAGTTTGTATAGTGGTAATTCTAGTGATTTTCTATATAAAAAAATACCTTTTTGTTCTTTATTATTTTTCCATACGACAATGAAACCACGAATACCAACTCAAGGACGTAATTTATTTCTCCTTTTTAAAATTACATTGACACTATTTATTTATTTTAGGCTATATATTTTTTGCAACCTCCATACGAATATGATAGTGATTAGGTACCGACGAGAATTGTAAAATGGTTAAAATATTGATTTTAAATTTGTTGTTGCTTAGAAAACATTACTTCTTATATTACAAAATATTGACTAAACAAACACATTTATGTACGTTTCTTTAATCATTAATCATGTTTTGTAATTCTGTTAATCTACATAAAAACAAAAACTTGATTACATAACTATAGAAATAGATTATATGTAAGTGTTTTTGTAGGACTTATTCAAGAATTCGTTTAATTTTCTTTTTGTATTTATTGAGATAGAAGATGTTCTTGTTAGGCTAAAGCCAAAAGACAAATATATTCTTCTAAAGTTTTGGAAATCATATTATAATAGTCTAGGGTTTGAAAACGTTGTTGCTCTCTCTAGGTTATACTGGATCCGAGAGTTCTCTATATTATATAAATAGGTCGTAAGTGGTTGTGATGAAGGAAATATAAAATGTTACTGTGTATCAGTAAATTTATATAAAAAAACATTGTTTAGCATCTATAATTTTTTAATATTGTTGAAAGTGAAAGAGAGAGAAAAAGTAAAGATAAAAATACAAAATAGCGTTATTTAATTGAAAAAAAAAGAAAAACATTAATTTTTAGTATAATTATAAATATGGAGAATGAGAATCCATTGTGAATGCCTTTAGGATTATATACACATGTTTTAACTAGTGAAACATATGAAGTGAAGTGAAAAGCATGTTTTGTAAATATGAGTTCAACAAATAATTATTTGAGAGTGAATTGCAAGTTTTGTCCTTTATCTTTAGGTCATTTTGCAAGTTTTGTCCTTTATGTTTAAAGTTGACGAGTTTTGTCCTTTATGTTTGAAAATCAAGCACGTTTTGCCCTTTGGGGCAAAACGTGCCTGATTTTTAAGGACAAAACGTGCTTGATTCTTTAAACATAAAGGACAAAACGTGCTTGATTTTTAAACATAAAGGACAAAACATGCTTGATTTTTAAGGCCCAAAGGGTAAAACGTGCTTGATTTCAAACATAAAGGACAAAACTCGTCAACTTTAAACATAAAGGACAAAAATTGCAAAATGGCCTAAAGATAAAGGACAAAACTTGCAATTCACTCTATTATTTGACAACATAAGATTAATTATTATTACTCTACCATAATTAAAATAGAGTAATAGCATTACACTGCAACAAACTAATCTATCGTAATTTTTATTATTCTACTTTAGTTGTTGTAAGGTAATAATAATTTCTCCGGTTCATTTTTTTTGTAGAGTACTTATTTGTTGAATAGAGTAATCAGCATATTTACAAAAGTGCAACCACATTCTTTTCTTTTTGTTTTCTAGTGGGGTGAGCAGAAAATCGAAAATACCGAACCGCAACCGAAAAAACCTATTTTATCGAACTGAATAAAACCGAACCACACATAAAAGATAAAAAAGCGAACCAAAATTTACGGTTCGGTTTCTGTTTTGCATTTTATGAAAACCGAACCGAACTAAACCAAATAAATCATTTTTTTAATGTTTGTTATATATTGATTTAAGAATAATTAATTTTATTCTTAAATGTTAAGTTAAGTATTTATAAAAAAAAGCATTAAAATGTTTATTTATCTTTTAAATGATTTATCCATTGCCTACAAGAAATATCAAAATTTAACATAAAAGTTAAATGCTTTTTAAAATATTATATTATAAAAGAAAATGCCTTAATAAAAACTTTGAAGAAACATTAAAATATATTAGAAGTTGGGTTGATGTAAACAACATTAATGAAAAAGGTTAAGTATATTAACCTAAACTAGGTTTATCACCGTCGTCGCTTTGCGACGATCTTCTTTTGTTATTTAGTCTATGTTTACATGTGTTTTGAAATAAGTACGAGCGCGCTGTGCACGGAACCGCTAACAAGATTAAAAAGAAAATATAGAAAAAACACTAAAAAAGATAACCGATAGAAAATCAACCAAAAAAGTTGTATGGTAATAATATTGTTCGTATGAAACCCGTGGTTAGAGATGAGCAAATGGTACTGGGTACCGATACCGAATTTTCCGAACCGAAAGATCTTAATTACCAATTCGGTACTGACTGTTGGCGTTCCTGGTATCGGTTCGCTACCAGTTTTACCTTCATATACCGGTACCGTAACCGGTATTTTTGGTACCAGTACCGATTCGGTATCGGCTGGCACCCAACTCATCCCTAACCCTGAAACTAAAAAAATCATTAAAAGTCGAAGAAAATCAGCAAAAAAAAAGTTGTATGATACCGTTGTTGATCGTAAGGTACCCATGATCAGGGATGAGCAAATGGAACAGGGTAGCAGTACCGAATTTACCGAACTAACACTACAAGAAATTTGGTTCTTTACCAACACAAAGTATATGTGGGAAAAAGCATAGAATGCGTTGTTAGTTTTCTTTACCTACACATAAAAGAAGTGTAATGATGTGTAGGCTCATGACTGTGGATATAGGTCATTATCCACACATAAGTTCTATGTAGGCATATAGCAAGCTATACCTACACATATATGTGTGGCTAAAAGCCATTTATATGTGTGGTTAAAAGTACAACAATTTGTTTAGAAGACATCTGACGTGGCATATGACATGGCATCCGACATGGCAGTTGACGTGGCATGAATATATGTGTGGGTAAAAGTAATCTTATGTGTAGGTAAATGTTGAAGATGTGTAGGTATTGATCTTAATTTGTGTTGAAAAAAAACGTTGATGTGTTGGTAAATATATTTTAAAGTGTAGAGATTAACCACACTATATGTAGATAAAAATGTTCAATATTTACAAACAAATACCAAAGTATTATGGAAACATACATGAACAAATTAAGATTCTTAATTAAACTAATAAACATTAATCTTACAAACAACTAAATAAAAGTACTAGTTATAGAAATTTAAATACTAAAACAAACAAAACAAAACTAGAAGAGAGGTTAAAACATAATCAGGGTAAAACTTATGTCATTATACCATTAATATGCTAGTCCACCGGACGGGTACAGAACTAGAAAAGCAAGGTTGTTAGCAATTCCAACTAAATACTTGATTTTATCATCTAAAGGATGACTTCCGCCCTTTAATTGAATCTTCTTAACATCATATTGTCTTCCATCCAACTTATTCTTGCATAAAACGACATCTCGAAGTCCACCATGGCCTGCAAAAGGCATCAAAAGAACCAAGTATTCAACAAGTGAAGAAGGACTTACTGAAGCTTCATCAGAGAAACCCTAGCCGCCATCGCCGGAGGCGGCAGCTAGGGTTTTCTGTCATCGTCTTTCTCCTTGGTTCAACCATTGAAGGTGTTGACGTGGTCACTAATGACCACCATCATCACCACCGTATGCAAAGATTACCAGAGTTGTGTTCTCTCTTCCTACCTACGGCAAGAAAGATTGCGGGGGTGAGAAGAACAATAGATATTTTAGTTTGAAAATGCTGCAACCAGTTGATGAATCTATAATGTCTTTCCATCTGTCTCTCACCATATATGTACACTTTCAGATACGAACAATTGCCAAAATCTTTCACCAAAGGTTGTTTGCTGCCAAACTTCTTCGATGAGCTAGTAAACAGGTTTTGATGTGCAAAATCAGTCTAGAAAATGAAACAAACTACACACGATCTCAAACAAACAAAAAAAACATGACCTCATAAGCTAAATATGTATAATGTATGATAGGTTAGTCAATGAAACTCAAATACACATACCTCAGAGGATGGATGTTGAGCTGGAACCATCATCTGTTTCTAAAACCATAAAGCAGAATGCCTCCATCAAGAGATCTGACCCCTCAGGTTCTACATCATGTTGTAATGCGGATATAAGAAACAGAAACACGTAATATTCAGATAACCAAATAACATAAAAAGTAGGTGAAAATGATGTCGATAAATATAGATTAGAACTCAATATAAAGAATTAAGTAGGGGTGCAAACAAGCCAAGCTACTCGCGAGCTACTCAAGTTCGGCTCAAAAAAACTCAAAACGAGTCGCGCTTAAACAAGCTAAGTCCAAGCCCCGCTGACGAGCCTACTATTAATAGTAATTATTATATATAAAAATATAATAAAATGACTAAACTATATATACATATATTATGTTATATAAACATTTATAAGAATAATTATTATATTTAATAAGAATTATTTAATAAATAATAAACGAGACAAGCCCAAGCTTGAAAAACTACCTACAAGCCGGCCTCAAGCTTTATAAACAAAGCTTGAACCAAGCCAGTCTCGAGCTTGAGCTCTTATAAGTTAAACAAGTTCAAGCCCGATCCCACGAACTCGGGCTCGGCTCGTTTACCTTTTTCCTGTTTTTAAAATATTATTTCTAATTTAAGGATAATATTTACTAACACCTACCATATTAGAAGACGAGACCAAGGTTGTTAGAGCAACACCTAGGCTGCAGCCTGCAAAACCATAACAATTATGACGAATCATATATACCATAGTTTATCCACATATATAGAATGTCCTACAATACAAGACCATTGTTGAGTAGAACTAGATACATGACCGTCATCACCATACTTTACTGGTTTCGCAGCTGCTGCAATCCGCGATCGCCGGTTATTAGATATTCCGGTTATACTGGTCGGGTTATGAAAGGATTTTAGAAAAAAAGGGTCAATCACGTCAAATTTTAAAAAACATACCTTCAGCCAAACTATTCCCACTAAATCCAAAAACATGAAATATACTTTCAAGTGGTTCATTTACTACCCTGCACGTATAGAAACATAGTTTACACAAGAGTTGAGTTTTCTACTATATGTTTTACAATTTAGAGGGTATTGTTATTTGTTAGATATTTGAAAAAAAAAAATTCAAACACTTTCGTTAATAGCATTGTAATATTTAGGTAGAGGGTCGAAAGGAGTAGTAATTAATTGTAAAATGCTTATTAAGAACGTTGGGTATGGTGGGGCATAGGTTGGGGGCATGGTGCAACACGTGGAGTATGGGGCAACCAAGACAAAAAGCAAATTTCAAAGGGGTATGGTGGGGCGTGGCTGGGGTGGCGTGGAAAAAAAAAACCAATTTCAAAGGGCTAGTGCTCTTGGCCAATGAGGTTCCGCCATGTCATGTTCGTAGCCCCGCCCAATGCCCGGGCTGAAACCCCCGCCCAAGGGACCACGCCGAAACCCAAGCCCACCCGGGGTGGTGACGTGGGCGTTTGTACCCAACCCACGCCCCAACCCCCGCCCCATACCCCATAGTCTAAGAGTGTATTTTTTTTATTTACAAAACCTGCATTTTATATTTGTTCCACTAATCATTTGCTTAGTTGCATTGAAATATTGGAACTCATATTTTTTGTTGAATACACTAGCCAATTAATCTAGTGAAATTCTGAATGTTTTATTCATTAGTTGATTAATTCTTCCGCTGGCAATTCAATTAATAATCAAACTAACAACATTTTATTGATTTTAATCAATCCATCAAAAATTAGTAGTCCCAAGTTCACTCAACCAACCAAAAATTATGAATTACAGTAATAACCTAATAAACACATGCTAAGATCACTAAATGAAATCAGTTCAAAGAGCACACATTCAGATATCTCAAAACACTAAAAGTAAACACAACCCTTAACTATTAGAACCAAAGTGCATCTCAATAATCAATCAAATTAATAAATCAAATGCGGTAAGTATAATCTGAAAGTAATTAGATAACCACTCAACAGTATATAAAACAACAAAACATACCTACTGTACATTGATAAACTCATGTGTAAGTTGAGCACAAGCTTCAGAGACGAGCGCAACTTCACTATTTCCATAACAAGAAGATTAATGGAATCGCAATCGCATGTATCAACAAAAATGAAGCAAACAAAAACAATTTCAATATAGTAACATAATAGAATGGAATGGCATGCAATGGAATAGAAAAGTTAACCTAAGTTACTGTTCCGAACCTTTTCCCAACGTCTTGGGCTTTGACTTGAAGAGTCCCTTCACATCGCGGCACCACGGCACCAGCACGACAATTGGGTGGGTGGCCTTGCTCTCTTCTGGATATTGGATTTCAAGAAGCGAGGTCTTCGATTTCAATTTTGGGGAAGGTTTCAAAAGATAAAAGTAGCATTAGGGTTTATTTGGAAGTGAAATTTGGTGTTGGGAGGGAACAAAAGTTTAAGGCGGAGGGAAATTTTAATTTTTGAGTTTTTTACTAAAACTTTTGAACGGGGTAAGAGGGAAATTAAAAACCTTTGAAACTTTTTAATGGCTTTTAAAAATTAGATTAAACCATGCGTAGTGGTTTTATCAATAATGCCCCTACTATGGGGCGTTTTCTGCCATGTGACAGTCCAGTCAGAAGGAGTGACACTTGTTGTTGATGTCGGTCCATTTGCTAGAAATGGAATCTTTGTCACGATGCTCGCCTTTACCCCACGTGCTAAAAAAGAGTGCACGAACCCTATCCCAAAAAACGGGGCCCGTTTGAAAGTTTGCTACAAGTTGAAAAAATAAAAGTAAAATATAAGTTGTATGTTAAAAATAAAAGTAAAAAATAAGTAAAAAAATATAAAAGTTTCCAATTTCGGGGTCCTCCGAAACCTCGAGCCACGACCGAGCCAACGTGTATTCCTCCTCCTTCGTCTTGAAAGTTAAACGGGTGTAGTGGTTGGGTTGTGTTCGGGTTCATGGGTCTTGAGGGGACACCAAATGGGGGTCGAAATAGATGCATGTTTGTATAAAATATAGAAGAAGTATGAGAGAAAGTTTGAGAATGTTAAAGTTTTTTATAAAAAATAGAAAAAAGTGGGTAGTATATATATAGTGGGGTAAATATTGGAATTAAAAAAAAAATATTAAATATATGACCGTTTGGCAACGGTCATATCTAGCCCCAATGCACAATTCAGCGTTTTTCAAACAACGCCAACGATTTTTTTTCGAAAATAACGCCCGAACACGCCCACATGTAATGGGTGGGGGCGTTTTTCGACGTTTTTTTTGAATTTTTTTTTAAAAAACGCCCCACTACGGGGGGTCTTAGTGACATAAAAGATAAATACCACTATACATTTGTGTTAAACAAATATGACATACATAAAGTGCCATTAAAAACCAAATTTAGTGGCATAATAGCTAAATGTCACTAAAAGTGTGTGTCACTATATGGCATTTTTTTGTAGTGCATATTGTACATTTCTAAATATGTGTAGGTATTTTTTGCCACGTCATCTTAAAAAGGATTTAATTATTTATTTTAAACGTATTCAATATCTACACATATTGTACATTTTTAAATATGTGTAGATATTTGTTTTGTCACATCATCTAAAAATATATATTTAATTACTTTATAGGTATGTAATATCTACATATATTGTACATTTTTACTCATGTGTAGGTATTTAATTTGCCACGTCATTTTCAAAAATAAAAAAAGTATATATTAACTTAGTTTATCTACATATTTTTTTTAAATTCTTAAGTGTTGGTAAACATAATCATTTACCTACATATATTTAGTTTTTTTACATATGTGTATGTTAGACCCTAAATCGTACATGACAAAAATCGCAGCGGAAAACACGAACCATAAAATTTCTTTTATTATAATACCTCAACTTATTTAAACTTTAACTTTAACATAGCTCTTATTCATAAATCCGTCATCCTCTTATTTACTAATTAAAAACATAGCTTATGATTGATACATTTTACATTCAACGTCCCCGTACAATCTATCTTGTGACTCGATCTTCGATCTCTAATCCTTGTTATAATTGCCCGTTATCCACACAACCTGCATTCACCACATACATTCGAAACATTAGCACACGTTATATAAACAAGCTCATTCATGTACACTTCCCATTTCGTTCTTTAACAAACTTTAAGCATTTCATCTGCGTATCCATATCCTGATGAGGCTTCAATAATGTACCTGCATACTTTTCGTTCTCAAGGTACACCATTAAAAACGTTAACACTCAACGTGTTTAAATCATGCTTACATACGTACTTACATACAAACATACATTCACATCTACATACATACATATCTTTCCTACAACTTTACATACATGCATACACTCATACATGTCTTTACACATACATACATACACCATTACATACGTACATACCTTTCCTACAACTTTACATACATGCATACACTCATACATGTCTTTACACATACATACATACATACATACCTTTCCTACATCTTTACATACATGTATACACTCATACATATCTTTATACATACGTACATACACATCTACATACGTACATACCTTTCCTACATCTTTACATACATGCATACACTCGTACATACCTTTATACATACATACATACACATCTACATATGTACATACCTTTACGAACACGTACTAGATCACGCGTACCTCTTACATAATCATACATTATTTACAGGGGTCTTAGACTTAGCTTTATAGTGATCTAGGCTTGTTTGGAACACCCCGACGTTCACTTTAACATGGAACCAACGTTTGACAGGGAAGTATGGGCGTTTGGGTTTCTGCCCGGCGTTCCATACTCCCAAACCCGGCGTTCCATACTCCGGGTGCAGATACAACACGCCCACTAAAACTCGCATAACTTTTAACCCGATTGTCCGTTTAACCTCACGTTTCTTCCTACATGCTTGTAAATTCACATTCTATCATATGAACTTAAAATCCCACATATGGATTAAGGAAATTCTTAACTTACCTGCATTCGGCTTATTATTATCTTCTAATTATTTGACCCGTTCGTGCATTTATCAACATATTCTGTTTATTTGACCTCAATCTCATATGAACTTAATAATTTCATTGACGCCTATCATAAAAGATTAATTTCTCGGACGCCTAGCAACCTCTTAACCCATTTTCGCTCAAAAGCTTATTTTGACCCGTTATGGGTATTTGCGGATTAAATGGTCTATGACATACAAAACCCTATACTTCGCTTTCATACTTGACAAAGGCATTACTCTAATCGAATAGCTCATTTCCAAATGACTTTTAAGGTCGTTTGCCCGAAATACATATCAAGGGCGTTTTTGTCAACGTTACTCTATCCTTAAAAACAAAGGATTTCCTTGCATAAGTAACCAATCCTACTACTTAGCTACAATTCCTAATCACACATACCTTGCTCGGATCAAAGCTAAGATCCGTTTAATTCTTCATCGATATCATACAATTCATTCCTCCTTGACCTCAATTATCATATTTCATTAAATTGCATATAACTTTACATAAACAACTATGAAGTGATTACGGAATCACTTACCTCATGCATCTGTGTTCATATTCATTTCCTCGCCACTTCTTGATCCATTATCCTTCCGTGCTTGATTCCGTCTCGACATGATTCCTATACTTCCATGTCATCGAAATCACATTCTTATTAGCATATTCATTTGTACATGTTGACGATCATACCATTAGTCGTTTCTAACAAGCATAACCCATATAGTCATATCCATATTCGTTTGCCCCCATGTAGTTCATCATGTCATTACATATAACGTGTATTGAGGTAACATGTAACGTACGACTTCCTAATATCCTACCTTCACAACAAGAAGTTAAATTATGCTTCTTGTTCGTAGTTGACTTCCAGAAAGTCAACAATTCATCTTATTTAACTTTCGACTTATCATTTTATACCCGTATCATCATGATAGACTATACGGACGACACTATATACATTTTATCATACGATTGGTGTGCGTACCACCTTTTAAGCATAACACACAACTAATTCATGCACAATCTTCTAATTTCATACATAGTGCATCAAATCCTTCTACTAATCAACATGTGGTATTTAAAATCAAACATCAATAATATGAACATATTATCATTTTCATCATATCATCAAAACCCACTTCATGACTATTTTTTCTAATCACTTACAAGTGATCTAATCTTAAGTTCTTCATAGTTTCTTCATGCTTTTGATATATGTACTACCTTGTAAGCATAGTGTACAACTAGTTCATGCATATCATTCTAATCTCATACACAATTCATCAATTTCTTCCTTCTAGTCAACACAAATCATACATGCATAACCATCAAACCTACAATTATCACATTTCTTCCAATCCTTCTAACAAGAATCCATCATACATAACATGATACATAAATTTTTGAACAAGAATTAGACCTAGATGAGATATCCATGCTATCATCTTCACCCCAACAATTGGGTTTCACCTTTAAACATCAAATTAAGCTAAATCATGCATAATTCATGTTCTATATGGTGATTCTAACACCTATACATGAACAATTTCATACCAATTCACGGATTAAGACATAACCCACTTCATACAACTTCATAAATCTAAATTTTGAGACATACCTCATGATCCCCTTGAGTAGGTGATCCTTAATTCATGTTCGGTTGTGAATTTGAGCTTCATTTGACTCCTCAATTTGATGATTATGTTAGAACTAGGGTTTGGTTCATGGGGAGTTCCCCCTGATCGTTCTAGAACACACGAAATGTGTGTGTGTTTGTGTGGGTGTGTTTGTTACTTAAAACATAACTTTCCCCCTTGTTCATCTTTGGTCCCTCAAGTTTGTTCCCTTGTTTGCTTTGTTAAACATTTTATTACATTCCATCTTTTAATAGTTTTAACCATACATCTAAGTAGGTTAATTAGCCTAGTTGTTTATTTCTTGAGGTACCATATCACAGCATTTTAACGAATATAAATATTCGGGTTTTGGGGTGTTACAAGTCTACCCCCCTTAAATAAGGTTTCGTCCCCGAAACCTTTCTCATTTCCTCTACACACACACACATTTATGTTTGGCTTAACACCCTCATCACATTCATAAGTAATCATCCTAACTCATTTCATAATCATTCATGTAATTGGCTTCTTCTTCTTAACAAGGCTGTACTTTTCATGGTATACTTTCATATAACGTTCTTATTTCCTTTGACCCGTTAATAACAGGTTAATATACATACTTATTCAAACTTATAATAATGCTTGCCTTCATATGTTCATTTTATAACAGATTAAATACCTTCATCTCATCCTTTAAGGTTTCATTCTATAGACGTATTGCATAACATTTAACCCTTGTTTTGTTATCCCAACAAAACTACCTTTTCATAGTCACACCTACGTGCTTACCTTCATAGTTAACATCGTTCTACATTTCTTAATTACCATACATATCCCTTCGTTACTTACGCATTCGGATCCTTTCATTCCCATCATTCTTTTGTTCATTTGCTTTACATTTACTTATATGACTTGGTTGACGCACACATGGTCAAGCTATCGACTTCTTCTTATATAGACTAGTTCCGTCTTTTATATCTTAAATCTGTTTCGCGGATTCGAACACATCATTCATACCATTCGTACCTCCTATGTTTTTGAATCCATCTAACGGTTTCAAACATTTCATTTATACTTTAACTTCTTTCATGTTTCGAATCCGTCTCGCGGATCCTAGCATAGCATTTCATGTTTCGAATCCGTCGCGCGGATTCTAGCATAGCATTTCATGTTTCGAATCCGTCTCGCGGATTCTAGCATAGCATTTCATGTTTCGAATCCGTCTCGCGGATTCTAGCATAGCATTTCATGTTTCGAATCCGTCTCGCGGATTCTAACATAGCATTTCATATTTCGAATCCGTCTTGCGGATTCTAGCATAGCATTTCATGTTTCGAATCCGTCTTGCGGATTCTAGCATAGCATTTCATGTTTCGAATCCGTCTCGCGGATTCTAACATAGCATTTCATATTTCGAATCCGTCTCGCGGATTCTAGCATAGCATTTCATGTTTCGAATCCGTCTTGCGGATTCTAGCATAGCATTTCATGTTTCGAATCCGTCTCGCGGATTCTAGCATAGCATTTCATACTCTCATTATTGAGAGTCTTACATTTCTCTTCACCCTCACGTCCACCTACTACTTAATTCTAACGGACATACCTGTATCAATTATCATGGTCCCACGAACGTTATATGCTTCACGTGTACTGGCCAGGTACACAATCCACATACTAGTTTCGTGTCTTCGTGTAATTGTCACCTTATGTCTGAAGAAATAGGTTTCGGCACGTGTATCATTTTTCAAAACATGTTTACTATACCATCATGGTCCTTCATTTAGCATTTTTCTTCCCTTAATGCATTTTACCATTTCATATACCGACATATTGAATTTACGTACCTGGCTTCAACTTTATCTTATTTCATGCCTTGGTGTCGGTACTTGACCGCACTCGCGGATCATCCTCTTCAAACGCTTATACTTACCTTGCATAAACAAAACCGTCAGTTTCTTTATGCGTATACATAAGTACATACTTACATTCTCTTTTACCTTTGGATCTTGACCGAGTCTTGGATTGTACGGGTTTCTTATCACAAGAGCACACAGGTTTGAGCTCAAGCACTTACCTTCTTACACTTGATTCTCTCAAACCAGGGCTCTGATACCAACTTGTTAGACCCTAAATCGTACATGACAAAAATCGCAGCGGAAAACACGAACCATAAAATTTCTTTTATTATAATACCTCAACTTATTTAAACTTTAACTTTAACATAGCTCTTATTCATAAATCCGTCATCCTCTTATTTACTAATTAAAAACATAGCTTATGATTGATACATTTTACATTCAACGTCCCCGTACAATCTATCTTGTGACTCGATCTTCGATCTCTAATCCTTGTTATAATTGCCCGTTATGCACACAACCTGCATTCACCACATACATTCGAAACATTAGCACACGTTATATAAACAAGCTCATTCATGTACACTTCCCATTTCGTTCTTTAACAAACTTTAAGCATTTCATCTGCGTATCCATATCCTGATGAGGCTTCAATAATGTACCTGCATACTTTTCGTTCTCAAGGTACACCATTAAAAACGTTAACACTCAACGTGTTTAAATCATGCTTACATACGTACTTACATACAAACATACATTCACATCTACATACATACATATCTTTCCTACAACTTTACATACATGCATACACTCATACATGTCTTTACACATACATACATACACCATTACATACGTACATACCTTTCCTACAACTTTACATACATGCATACACTCATACATGTCTTTACACATACATACATACACAATTACATACATACATACCTTTCCTACATCTTTACATACATGTATACACTCATACATATCTTTATACATACGTACATACACATCTACATACGTACATACCTTTCCTACATCTTTACATACATGCATACACTCGTACATACCTTTATACATACATACATACATACATACACATCTACATACGTACATACCTTTACGAACACGTACTAGATCACGCGTACCTCTTACATAATCATACATTATTTACAGGGGTCTTAGACTTAGCTTTATAGTGATCTAGGCTTGTTTGGAACACCCCGACGTTCACTTTAACATGGAACCAACGTTTGACAGGGAAGTATGGGCGTTTGGGTTTCTGCCCGGCGTTCCATACTCCCAAACCCGGCGTTCCATACTCCGGGTGCAGATACAACACGCCCACTAAAACTCGCATAACTTTTAACCCGATTGTCCGTTTAACCTCACGTTTCTTCCTACATGCTTGTAAATTCACATTCTATCATATGAACTTAAAATCCCACATATGGATTAAGGAAATTCTTAACTTACCTGCATTCGGCTTATTATTATCTTCTAATTATTTGACCCGTTCGTGCATTTATCAACATATTCTGTTTATTTGACCTCAATCTCATATGAACTTAATAATTTCATTGACGCCTATCATAAAAGATTAATTTCTCGGACGCCTAGCAACCTCTTAACCCATTTTCGCTCAAAAGCTTATTTTGACCCGTTATGGGTATTTGCGGATTAAATGGTCTATGACATACAAAACCCTATACTTCGCTTTCATACTTGACAAAGGCATTACTCTAATCGAATAGCTCATTTCCAAATGACTTTTAAGGTCGTTTGCCCGAAATACATATCAAGGGCGTTTTTGTCAACGTTACTCTATCCTTAAAAACAAAGGATTTCCTTGCATAAGTAACCAATCCTACTACTTAGCTACAATTCCTAATCACACATACCTTGCTCGGATCAAAGCTAAGATCCGTTTAATTCTTCATCGATATCATACAATTCATTCCTCCTTGACCTCAATTATCATATTTCATTAAATTGCATATAACTTTACATAAACAACTATGAAGTGATTACGGAATCACTTACCTCATGCATCCGTGTTCATATTCATTTCCTCGCCACTTCTTGATCCATTATCCTTCCGTGCTTGATTCCGTCTCGACATGATTCCTATACTTCCATGTCATCGAAATCACATTCTTATTAGCATATTCATTTGTACATGTTGACGATCATACCATTAGTCGTTTCTAACAAGCATAACCCATATAGTCATATCCATATTCGTTTGCCCCCATGTAGTTCATCATGTCATTACATATAACGTGTATTGAGGTAACATGTAACGTACGACTTCCTAATATCCTACCTTCACAACAAGAAGTTAAATTATGCTTCTTGTTCGTAGTTGACTTCCAGAAAGTCAACAATTCATCTTATTTAACTTTCGACTTATCATTTTATACCCGTATCATCATGATAGACTATACGGACGACACTATATACATTTTATCATACGATTGGTGTGCGTACCACCTTTTAAGCATAACACACAACTAATTCATGCACAATCTTCTAATTTCATACATAGTGCATCAAATCCTTCTACTAATCAACATGTGGTATTTAAAATCAAACATCAATAATATGAACATATTATCATTTTCATCATATCATCAAAACCCACTTCATGACTATTTTTTCTAATCACTTACAAGTGATCTAATCTTAAGTTCTTCATAGTTTCTTCATGCTTTTGATATATGTACTACCTTGTAAGCATAGTGTACAACTAGTTCATGCATATCATTCTAATCTCATACACAATTCATCAATTTCTTCCTTCTAGTCAACACAAATCATACATGCATAACCATCAAACCTACAATTATCACATTTCTTCCAATCCTTCTAACAAGAATCCATCACACATAACATGATACATAAATTTTTGAACAAGAATTAGACCTAGATGAGATATCCATGCTATCATCTTCACCCCAACAATTGGGTTTCACCTTTAAACATCAAATTAAGCTAAATCATGCATAATTCATGTTCTATATGGTGATTCTAACACCTATACATGAACAATTTCATACCAATTCACGGATTAAGACATAACCCACTTCATACAACTTCATAAATCTAAATTTTGAGACATACCTCATGATCCCCTTGAGTAGGTGATCCTTAATTCATGTTCGGTTGTGAATTTGAGCTTCATTTGACTCCTCAATTTGATGATTATGTTAGAACTAGGGTTTGGTTCATGGGGAGTTCCCCCTGATCGTTCTAGAACACACGAAATGTGTGTGTGTTTGTGTGGGTGTGTTTGTTACTTAAAACATAACTTTCCCCCTTGTTCATCATTGGTCCCTCAAGTTTGTTCCCTTGTTTGCTTTGTTAAACATTTTATTACATTCCATCTTTTAATAGTTTTAACCATACATCTAAGTAGGTTAATTAGCCTAGTTGTTTATTTCTTGAGGTACCATATCACAGCATTTTAACGAATATAAATATTCGGGTTTTGGGGTGTTACAGTGTAGATAATTTAGCTACACATGACGAAAATTTGCTACATGTGTAGGCAAATTTTTTTTGGGGGGGGGGGGGGGTGGGAGGGGGGGGGGGGATTTTCCCACCAACACCAAGTGTGGCTAAAATGTATTACCAACACATATTAAGTGTTAATTATTATGAAAATATATCATCAACTATTACACACACATTTACATGTGTAGGTAAATTATGTGTGGGTAAACACCCCAATTTCTTGTAGTGTAAAAGATTTTCAATATCAATTTGATACCGACTTTAGGTGTTTTCTGTACCAGGTTGGTACCGGTTTTTACCTTCATGTGCCAATACCGAACAGGAACGTACCGGTATTTTCGATAACAGTACCGATTCGATACCGGTTGACACCAAGCTTATCCCAACCCGTGATTAAAAAAATCATTAGAGTTAAAAAAATATGACAATGTATTTTAACTTGTATTTTAACTTAAAAAGTAAAGAAAATAATAATTATTATTATATTAAAATAATAAAAGTATAAAAAACTATATATATTATTATAATATTAAAAGTATTATTCATTAGCTTGTATTATTAATAACTAGGATTTTCTCACCGCGCGTTGCAGCAGGGAATACACGTACGAACTAAACGAAAAGACCGGTATGAAGCTATAATATACAAATGTGTAAAACATCCAAGAGCAAAAAAAATGTAACAAATAGAAGAAAATACAGTGACGTGGTGTTGCGACCCTCGACATGCTGGATATTACCAACCTGCAACAACCACCACTCGTAGTTGTGATCGATAACGTATTTGGTTATTGTAAAAAAGAAATAATAATATTTTTTTTCGATGGGGACCGGGTCTGTCCATTAAAAAAAGCTTTATCGCGTATTTAGTTTTTATAAAAGAAAATAATTAACAAAATTTATAGAAGAACAATAAAACTATTGGATTAAATACATATATTATTTATAATGTAAGTGATTAAAATGAAATTTTAAAAGTAAAAAAACTATGTAGCCGATCAACATAAATAATAGTGCAAATGAAATTATCATGATGTAATTTAATATATATATATATATATATATATATATATATATAATTTCTACCCTTACTATGAAATAATAGTGAAAAAATATAAAAGATTTGGGATAAATATGTAAAAACAAAAAAGTTACATCGTATATATATAATAATTTCTACCCTTATTACTAACTAATAGTGAAAGATATAAAAAAATTGTGGTAAATATGTAAACACAAAAAAGTTACATGTATATATATAATAATTTCTACCCTTAATACTAAACAATAGTACAAATATAAAAGTTTTGTGGTAAATATGTAAAAACAAAATACTTTCATGTAGCTATCATCATGATATTATATATATATATATTGTATTATTAATAATAGTATAAAGTATAATAGTATAATATAATATAATGTAACCTCTTTAATTTTTATTTTTGAATCTTACTTTATTTTGTTTCAAAAACCGATGAATCGAACCGTTGTTAAAATCGAAAAAACAAACCAAAAACCATACATTTTGGTTCCGATTTTGGCTTTGCCATAAAACCGAACCGAACTATACAAACTTCGTGTCGCAACCCCCGACCCCTGCTCGGGAGGCAGGCGACCGTGAGCACTCAGAGTTGGTGGTATCGGTGTTTATTTAATTTGGCAGCGGAAATTTTCATCAGGACCGTAGTAAGAAAATATTTTATCAGAGTAAAACACCTCATTTTTATAAATATTAAACATATGGGTAAAACCCGAGTTTCTATTCATGATATGTTTATAGGGATAAACCCTATTTTATTCAAATAAAACGTCTCTCTTGTTTAGGTAACTTTTATAGCCACTTTTTCAAGCCTTCAGTGCTCTCGAGCTGGCTTCTATTTGGCTTTCACATTTTGTTACCTGAAACGCGTTTTAAAAACATTTGTCAGTGGGAAATACTGATGAGTGCATCCTAATTTAATCAAAACACTTTTATCACTTTACAGTATTGAGGGCATCCGCAATTACATTTGTTTACATCTATCAAATTACCATCCACGGTACTGTCAATCCTGACTTGTGGTCATGTTACTATTCTCAGTATTAGTAACAAGTAAGTAATGTATACAAAACCCCAACATACCGACAGTAATTGTAGAATTACAAATACTTAATCACTATTTAAATTATACTTTAAAATAATTGAGGTTTGTATAAAAAGATTTACAAAAATGAATGTACTCACATTGCAGTTTTAGATATCATTACTGCTGGTGACTTCCTGGTTATAATCTATTAAATTAAACAATGCACACGTGTTAGTAAAATAACTCAATTTACATTAGCTATACCCTTCTCCCGAGACAGAACTCCAACGACTGAGTCAGGCAGAGCCTTGACATGCGTTACGGAGCACTAGATCAATCGGGTAGAGTAACTAATACGTAACCGGGGGTTATAATACTTACAACGAGGCAGAGCTTCGCTTTTTAGTGGGTATTATTCCCGGAAATTACTTTAGCTATTCAGAGAATTAGAGAGAGATTTCTGTTTTGAACGATTTCTCAACTGAACGTCGATTCTCTATTTATAGGGCTGGAACAGTGGGTTCTCGCGCCCCGCGAGAGAAACAAGGCGGCCCTTCGCGGCCCGCGAGCCGTCTAGACTAGGTCCTAGCTTGGCTGAGTCGACCACTAGCCTCGACATGGAACGCGACACACGGCAGCACCGGGTTGCGCCTGGTGGCCAGCTGTCGCGGCCCGCGACCAATGTAGTCAAGGGTGTCGCGCCCCGCGAGCGGCTCCCTGACTTTTTCGCATACGGGGTATATTTTAAGACTTATAGGAATACTTTAAGGGTTCTGGAATATATTTAGGAGGGTTGTTATATCCTCCCCACCTTGTTTTAGAACTCGTCCTCGAGGTCTACTGGAACATGTGTGGATATTTCCTCTGCATCTCGGCTTCAAGCTCCCATGTATATTCTGGTCCTCTCTTGGAATCCCATTTCACTTTGACAAGAACTAATCTCTTGTGTTTGAGATTCTTGATCTTCCTATCTTCGATCTGTATTGTTTTCTCTATAAACTTAAGTTTCTCATTTACCTCTATATCCTTAAGAGGTACCACTAATGTTTCATCTGCTAAACACTTCTTGAGATTACATACATGAAACACATCATGTATTCTTGCCATTTCCTCTGGCAGTTGTAGCTGGCAAGCTACTGGTCCTATTCTTTTAATAATCTCAAAAGGTCCAACATACCTGGGCCTTAGCTTTCCCCTCTTGATGAATCTGTCCACTCCTTTCCATGGAGAAACTTTTAATAACACTTTATCTCCTACTTGGAATTCCAACGGTTTCGCCTGTTATCAGCATAACTCTTTTGACGATCACGTGCTGCTTTTAGTCTATCCTTGACTTGAATGATCTTGTCCGTTGTTTCCTGTACTATCTCTGGTCCAGACAGTTGCTTTTCTCCAATTTATGCCCAACAGACTGGAGTCCGGCACTTTCGTCCATAAAGTGCTTCGAATGGTGCCGCATTGATACTGGTATGATACCTGTTATTGTAGGAAAATTCTATTAATGGTAAATGATCGTCCCAATCTCCTCCGAAATCAATTACAAAAGCTCTAAGCATATCCTCCATTATTTGGATTGTCCTTTCGCTTTATCCATCCGTTTGAGGATGATAAGCTGTGCTTAGATTTAACTTGGTTCCCATTGCTTTTTGGAAACTATTCAAAAAATGAGAAGTAAAACGGCTATCTCTATCAGAAACAATAGACAAAGGAATTCCGTGTAATGAAACTATTTCATTTACACATAACTTAGCTGACTGTTCCATAATGAAAGTTTCCTTCATCGGTAAGAAATGAGCGAACTTGGTTAATCTGTCTACAATCACCCAGATTGCATCAATACCTTTTCGTGTCTTGGGTAATTTGGTAACAAAGCCCATTGTTGTCAATTCCCATTTCCATATTGGCATTTCTAGTTGCTGCAATAAACCTGAGGGTTTCTGATGTTCAGCTTTAACCTGTGAACAGGTTAGACACTTAGCAACATAGGCTGCTATATCCTTTTTCATTCCTATCCACCATAAATTCTTTCTTAAGTCTTGATACATTTTATCACTTCCAGTATGTATCGCATACTTAGACTTATAAGCTTCCTCTAATATTCGGTGGCGTAGGTTTCGTTGTTTGGGTATCCAAATTCTTTTCTTATGGAATCTCCAAATTCCATATATTCCTTGTTCTAATTCCTTAATCATTCCTTTTAATTTCTCAGTATCGTCCTTGATAACTAATTCTTGTATTTTTCTAATCTGTTAATTTAAATCTACCTGCAGATTTAATTTGAGAGAACGTACTTGTCTTGGCTGTTCATGATACTTTCGACTTAAAGCATCAGCTACTACATTAACCTTTCCTGTATGATACTGGATACTACAATCATAATCACTAAGAATTTCCATCCAGCATCTCTGTCTCATGTTTAACTCTTTTTGCCCTAAAATGCACCTTAAAATCTTATGATCTGTGAAGACTACGAATTTATTTCCATATAAATAGTGTGTCTAAATCTTAAGGGCAAAAATTATAGCTCCTAATTCCAGATCATGGGTCGTATAATTCTCTTCATGATTCTTAAGTTGTCTAGAGGCATAAGATATAACCTTTTGACGGTGCATAAACAAACATCCATAACCTAACTTAGAAGCATCACAATAGACTACTAAGTCTGTAGTTCCTTCTGGTAATGTTAGTATGGGTGCTTTGGTTAACCTTTGCTTAAGGATTTTAAAGGCTTCTTCCTGTTTTGATCCCCATTCAAACTTAACTGATTTATAGGTCAATTTTGTTAAAGGAATGACTATTCTAGAAAAATCTTGGATAAACCGTCTATGATAACCTGCCAATCCAAGAAAACTTCTTACCTCCGTTGGTGATTCAGGGACTTTCCATTTAGTAATTGCCTCGATCTTTGTGGGATCCACATGAATTCCTTCATGATTGACTAGATGTCCAAGGAATTGCACTTCTTGTAACCAAAATTCACATTTTGAGAATTTAGCATAAAACTTTTCCTTTCTCAATAATGTAAGGAGTGCATGCAGGTGCGCAGCATGTTCCTCTTTACTCTTAGAGTAAAGAAGAATATCATCTATAAAGACAATTATGAATTTATCCAGATATGGTTTACATATTCTGTTCATCATGTCCATAAATGCAGCGGGGGCATTGGTTAAACCAAATGGCATGATTGTAAATTCATAATGATCATACCTTGTTCTGAAAGCAGTCTTAGGAATGTCCTCTTCCTGTACTTTAAGTTGATGATATCCTGAGCGTAAATCGATCTTAGAAAAGAATCGAGCTCCTTGTAGTTGATCGAACAGGTCATCAATTCTCGGTAATGGATACCGATTTTTAATCGTAACCTTGTTCAATTCACGGTAATCAATGCACATACGCATCGATCCGTCATTCTTCTTGACAAACAAGATTGGTGTTAATGATTATGGAAATCATACACACTAGTGACCCTTTTCTTGCATAACTGGTTGTTTTCATCACAGAGATGAATTTTGTAGATCTAGTTGGCTTATCTCTTTTAATTGTGATCCTTTCACCCTTTGGTGAACTTACTTGTATGGACTTTTGATCACACAGAATACTGGCATGATTGGCTACTAACCAATCAATTCCTAACACTATATCAAATCCAGCCAGATTCATTGGATAAAGGTTAGCAGTAAAATTATGGTTTAAAATTTCTATTTTTGCTCCCTGCAAGATTTCAGAAATCTTAATGGATTCTCCATTTGCCGTCTCTACTAGACATTCTTGTTGGAGTTTAGTTAATGGTTGATTGAGAAGTTTGCAAAATGAAGTATTAATAAAACTTTGGTTCGCACCAGAGTCAAATAATTCTTTAGCAAAAATATCATTAACTAAAAACGTACCGGAAATCACGTCCGGAATCATTTTGGCTTCTTTTGCAGTTAGAATATAAGCTCTAGCATTCTTAGTAGTCTTGTTGTTCATGGCTGGAGCTAGTTTCGGACAGTTCGGTTTGATATGCCCCTTTTCCCCACAATTGAAGCATATTCCATTGCTGGGTTTCTTCCTACAGTCTTCTTCCTTGTGTCCTGGTATGTTGCAGAAGTTGCAGTATATCAAACACTTTCCTGAATGCTTCTTCTTACAGGACTTACAGTAAGGTGCAGAAGTAGAACCTATGGTTTTCCCACGGTTGGAATTACCGTAGCGAAATTCCTGGGTAAGCCTTTGAGCTAGGTTCGTTCTCTAGTTTTCTTCTTGTGTACGTACTAGTTCATCAGTCAATGTATTTGCTAGTTCTACAGCTTCTTCTATGGTTTGTGGTCTAGCTGCCTTGACTACATGTGTAATCTCACTGATTAATCCCCAAATGTAACGGGATATTAATACTGGTTCTGGTGAAGCTAGGGTTGGTACTATTCTAGCATATTCGAAGAATACGGTAGTGTAACCCTTACAGTCTACTCCAATCATTCTAAGGTTTAAGAACTTATTAGCTATTTGTTCCTTTTCATTTGGAGGACATAATTTTCTTTCAGTCATGTTCTTAAACTCAGTCCATTCTATATTATAGACTCTGTCACTTCCCTTAGACTGGAGAATAGTATTCCACCATTCTAAGGCTGCATTCTTAAAAAGATTGGAAGCAAACATGATTTTATCTTCCTCTACAAATTTGCTTATTTTTAAGACTACTTCTGTCTTTTCTATCCAGTGTAGAACTACAATGGCTCCTTCATTGCCTGAGAATTCTATTGGTTTGCAAGACTAGAATTCTTTATAAGAACAACCATAAGCATTGTTCTTCTTCTTTTTGGAATTGGTAATTGGAGTAGCGGTCCATTATTCACGCTGTGACTTGGTTCACTAGGTGTTCGTTTACTTCAAGTTTTATTATTTTCTGCTTCTTTATCAGTCTTAATAATATATGGAATATCATCTCTAATTTCCTGTGCTACTATCTGTTAGATGACACTGTTATTTATTTGGTTATCATTATTCCGGTTTTCTTGATTTTCTTCGTTGTCCATCTTGATTTACAAACAATTATCAGGTATTAATATCACAGAATAAAATTTAATGCAAACAACCAAACAAACAGATTGATCAAAATCGTCGAGCATTGCGACATTTACTCTGTTTCATATATATATATATATATATATATATATATATATATATATATTACAATCTAAGACTGAAATGTAATCACACTATTAGTTATGCGTCAATAGGTATTAGGCTATCTATTTTATATTTTTTAACTACATATATATATATATTATTACTATGGGTTAAACTGCATCTCCTGCTCGTCGTATTTCCATACGAGCTTCTCTCCTATCTCTCTCATCCTTTCTCCTCATTCTATCAACTCCTCACCGTACATACGGAGTTCCTGAACGTTCTCATCACTCCTGGGTGGTCATGGTGCGGGTACTGGGTCTGGGTACATAGGTAAAGGTTCTCCATATGGGTACAGGTTTTCTAGTATTTCCCGAACATACTGATCGACATCCCAATATGGATCTAGAGGGTCAAGGTTGGTATATGGTTCTAATGGGTTTGGTATGAGCTCCTCCTGTGGGTAGATTTCTTGATAATACCTATGTTCATCCTCCCATGGGTCATAAACTAGAGGATTAGGTGCTGGAATTCTAGGTATCTCATCAGGGTTAAAAGTTGGTATAGGAAGTTCAGTTCCTGGGTTTGGTTCTATCTCCATAGGTTGAGTTGGGAACAGTGGCAATGGTTGTGGTGCAATGATTTGGTCTAAGTTAGGGTCTACTGTAGTGGTAGCTAGTATGTGGAAGTTGGCCAAACGTTTATTAACTAAGTCTTGTGTTTGGCCATTGTAACACCTCGTAAAATCACGACCAATATAATGAAGACACGTATCATGAGCTTTAAATGTGTAATGGATTGAATATGAGGGACTAAAGCGGACAAACAAAGAAAGTATGTGTGTAAAATGATTCAAAGTGTCAACATTGGATAATTATACCTTTCAACAACCGTACACGATGTTTATACCCTTAAACGAATGAATTATGAATCATATGAAGCCGTTTGTGGAAGAAGGTGAAAGTTTACAAACCGCAAGGGTTAAATATGTCAACATGATTAATTTATACCTCTGAGTGACCTTTTAGCAAACCCAAAGCTTTGTAATGATTAATTATGCTCACTAGAATAAGTGAAAAAAATTTCACAAGGTTTCGATATCGTATGAGAAAGATACGCTAACATTCGTAAGTAAGGGGTTAAAAGCGTCAACGTTGAAATTTAGGACTTTTCGGGTGATCGTAAAACTAACCGGGGACTTAACAAAGTTGGTTTATGACTTAGAATCCTTAAAAGCCAAGTTTGGGGGGTCAAAAGTGCAATAAAACAAGTTAAAATCAAGTTTAGGAGGACCAGGGACCAAATATGCAATTGCTGAAACTTTGTAACCGGAACCCAGCATCCATACCGGCCGCGTAAGACCTCCCAGGTCTCTTACACGGGCCTCCTAAAACCTGCCAGCGTCCAAAAACATGGCAGTTGCCTGTTACAGCAGGTTAAACCGACTTATATGCATGGTATTCGATCTCAGGGGCTGCACCAGTGGTATTTCATGCATAGGGGGCACTTGGACTCATCTGGGATCAATCCTAGACTTGTGTGGAGCAATCTTGTGAGGTTTTAAATGCTATATAAAGAGTTCCAAGTTGCAACATTTTTTGCATTCATTTGAAAATCATTCTAACTGAATTTCTGGAGCCTCCTGGAGCTCAAGATCATTCCCTAAGGATCATTAGTCGTGCTAAGTACTTCAGTAAGCTTCCTTAACCTCTCTAATTCGTGTTTTATTAGTCTAATGGCCTAAAGTCAAAACAATCGTAATTAAGGTTTGACTTAGTGATTAATCACTATTCACTAATGGTCCAGTAATTTCTCGAATTGAAAGTGACTATGAGTTGGTAATTATGTGGGTAATAAACCCTAAAAAGGGCACCCTCTAATTTCCACTCTAACTAGGTCAATTGTCGGGTCAAACTTAATTGTAAAAAGTCAACAGAAAGCTATTTTTCAAATAAACACATAATTAACAATGTAGAAGCCATGAAACCTGTTTTATCACTCATATAACTTGGTAATTAATGTAAGAACATGTCTAAGCATGTTCAACCCGACAATTTTGAACTTAGGTCGGTTCGGAACCGAAAGTCGCAAAAGTAGACTTTTGCTTTGACTTTCAGTTCTGACCCGATTTAGATTGTTTTAGAAATGCCGTAAGCTTCCATTAGGTCCATGATCCATATTAGTATAACTCTCTGAGATTATACAACTTGGATCCTAAACTATCCGATTCATTTGAATGTTTCCGTTATATGCCTAAATGACCAAAATACCCCTACGGGGCTTAATTTGAGTTTACCCTACTGATATAACTTATTAAATTAAATATTTTTACTGATTATATTAGACCTGAACCTCAAATTAATAATTAACCTATTTTATAAGTTTTAAAATGACCAAAATACCCCTACGGGGCTTAATTTGAGTTTAAATTCGTTTTGGGCATAATGGAAGGTATCCTACTGATATCACAACATATTTAAGGCATATTAACTTAGGAAACTTGTTCATGACTCATTTGGTTAACCGTTATGCATTTATCGCGTTCGGTACGGTTTATGTAACTAGTTTGCATAAATTAACCGAAACGGGTCAAAACTTATCATTTTAACTTCAAAATCCAGAATGTGTTTAGTTTACCCATATTATACAAGTCTTCATACTTGTCGGGTCTAAACCACACTCTAATCCGGTCTTCGCTTAATCTTGCGTTTGAACCGTATACCTTTCTTTAAAGCTAACCGGTCTAAAGTAAGACCCGTTAGGAATCTAATAGGTTAATTAAAACCTTCGTTCCAGATTTAGGAGACCAGTAAAAGATACGTGCACTTGCTGATTTATACGGCTGGGATAAATTTATATAATTTGCTCAGGTAAATACCTTTAACTTATTTTCCCTTATACGGACTTGGGGTACGGTATATAATATACCGCTTGGTCGGGCATTGAATTGTTAATCATATGAAGGTTAATTTATTGAGATGACCCGTTTAATCTGTTTTATTTGCTTAAAGCCTTTGGGGGGTTAATGACCATGTCCCGGATATCCTTGGCATCATTCATTGAAATGGCCACGACCTAAGCACGGGGTGTAGGCATACACCTGCCAGTACGTATATAAAAAGATATAACCGCCGTTCGAGAATAACTCGCCGCGGGATTATATTATGTGGTGTGTCAATTAATCTTTAACCCGGTGTTCAGCCCGGGCTACTGAATGTATAACGAACATGTAATTCTTTAACAAGTTTATTTTTAAATAATTATCCCAAGTTATAAAAGATATTTTGTGCCTTGTGCATTTAAACTAATTTTCTTAAACATTTTCAAAATGACTCGGTTAATTGTATTTTCCAGTGTAAACTGACGTATTTTCCAAAAAGACTAAGTGCAGGTACTACGCGAAATAGGCTGGCTACTCCTAGCACCAATAAAGAGTCTTGTAAGCTTAGATGTTTATAAATCTGCTGAACAATGTTTCTTTTAACTTTGATCCACCTGTGGATCCCTTACAACCGTTTTTGTAATAAATGATATTACTTTCATTCGGTTTGTAATGATTTTATCTTTCAACTTTCGCTGTGTATATAAACTGTGATAAATTGTCTATGATGATATCAACTACGTCACGATACTCCCCACCGGGCCCACCGGTAATACGTGGGAATATCGGGGTGTGACAGGTTGGTATCAGAGCCAACATTGAGTGAATTAAACACTAGCCTTTTGTGTTTAATCTCAATTACACAGTTTGTACATTCCTCGACTTTCGAGTCTAGACAAAGAACTAAGGACTAATTCTGACTTATTTTGTTTTGTCCTTTATTGTTTTCTTTTGTTGTTTCTTTTGTTTGTTTTGACAGGACCAACAAAAAAAATGCCGCTAAGATTCCGAGGAAGAGGCAAGGGGGCATTCATTGCCCCCAACGATCACGAGGCCGGGCCTTCACACCGGCGAACTCCATCAGCCACTTTAAGCAAAAGTCCTCAAGATGTTTGGAGGACCTATTTAGAACCCGCTAGGCGTTCAGTCTCGCTGAGCTCCTCACCTTCCTACCTCAAATCTTTCGGGCCTCAATCGGAGAACGAGCCCCACAACCCACATCACTCTTTCATACCCCTTCAACGCCCCAACTCACAACAATCCTTCAACGACCCAACACCCTGCTTCAAAAGCTGGTTCAACTCGGCAAACCAAATTGATGAGCCAATGGGTTATAACCCGTTGGGACCGGAGGACCACTTCTCCATGGACATGGAAGAGGATCCGGAACCTGCCCAACCGCCAACCGAAACACCTACTCACCCCATCAATATTTCGGATGGGTTATCCTTTCATGGATCACCGTATCGTGGTCCCGACAGCTACGAGGCGAGGTTTGCCCAATACGACTGGGTGTTCACTCCCTCCTACAACCAACAACAACAGCAGCAGGATCCCTCGGAGGATTCGCATTTTGTGGCGGTCACGCCACCGCCACCACCACCGCTTGACCAGCAGCTGCCTCCGGAGCCACCGAGGCGTAGAAGAACAGGTGCACGGATGTCCGTGCGAGGAGGGGACTTCCACTTCAGTACCCCTCAACATTCAAGTGGCAGTCACTACCCGCCACTACATGAAGACCCACAGATGGGTGGGCCTTCAAACCCCGTTTCCGAGGTGGACTCTGCGCCAGTCGCACCACCACCAGTGGGTTTTGATAACCCAATTCCTACCTACGCCGGTACTGCGGCATACAACCCCTTTAAGCAGCCTGCCTACCCGGGGTATAACTACTACAATGCTCCCAATTTTGACCCATACCTTGTAGCAGCCAACTACAATGCCCATCATCCTGAAGGGCCTTACGCATCCTCCTACCAAACCGGGTACCCACCTTATGGGTATCAACACCCACCACCTCCTCAACCTCCGCATCAGCAGCCGCCACAGCCGCCATTGATTCAGCCCCAGCAGCAACAGGAGATTCTACAGAGGTTGAGCCAGGTGGAACGGGAGGTTCAAGAGGAACGTAGGAACCACCGGGGATTTCTCAAAGGTCTGGCGAATCTAATCAAGGGAAAGAAGAAAAGGGATTTTTGAAGATTCCTTATTTATTTATTTGTATTGTAATTTCCTTATATTTCAATCAAGTCCCTGCGTGGACATTTATTTATTTATGTATTCAGTCCCTGCGAGGACTTGTATTTTCAGTTTATCCCCTGCGTGGGCAAGTTATTTCTGTTAAAGTCCCGTTTTGGGCAAATATGTACCCTTTTTAATCTTAGTGGAATATTTGAATTTAAAATTTCATTTTATCATTATATGCATGAATATAATATATGAAATAAATTAAAAATATTATTCCTTTTAAAATAATCTGCCTTTAATTATTAAATAAGAATCTTAAAAGGTATAACCAAGCCTGCATGTCATTATAGACCTGGCCATAATGGTAAAGCCTGTTTAAAAAGATTCAAATCCTTGTTAACATCTGAAAACATGTTAACACTCCTGGCAGATGTGATTCGTTAAATCACACATGTCATCCTCATATTGGATTCTTCCAATTCCTTCTTTGTTATTTAAACATCCATTTGTGATGTAGGGCCTACGAGCCATAATCATTGTCATATAAGATAAAAGACAGTTGTAGTCTACGACTCCCTGTCAATAAAAGGTAATGAACTACGTTCAAACCTTAATGCCTCGATTATCTGAAGTCATGGCTTATAATTTAAATGGTCCTTGCGACTAGGCCTTATTTGCCATTAATAATACCCTTAATACTTTATAATTAGGATAAATTATGAAGAAAATCCTAAATGAATACGTTTAATAAATTAACCAAATATGGTTTATAATTACCATGGTTAATAAATTGCCATAAAAGACAATTCCATATTAAACTCCTGAATAAATCCTTGTTAATATGTTATGTAGCAAACAAGCTACATGGTCGGGTCTGATGAAGTCAACAGTCACCTGAGAGAGAATCATGATACCACCAGAATCAACATAGCTGGTGCAGAGCTGCAGGCATTAATAGACAATGCCGTTACTCGAGCCGTAGACAGACGAGATAATGAATCAAGTGGTACCCGCAGCAGGACCCTATCTGCACAACGCGTAAAATCACACCCTAAGGCTCACTCTAAGGCTCATAGTAAGCCACCTTCTAAACCTCATGGGTCAAAGAAGGATGATGCTCAACACTCCTCAAATCAACATGGTGTTCCGTCTAAGAAGATCGTAGTCGACTAAGAGCCGCGTATTGGGGGTTGTTCCTATAAGTATTTCATCTCCTGCAAGCCCAGGAATTTCACTGGGTAAAAAAGAGCCATTGATTGCATGACATGGCTAGACGAGATGGATACCGTGGTTGATATCAGTGGTTGCGCTGATAAGGATATAGTAAAGTTTGTGTCGCAATCGTTTAAAGGAGAAGCTCTAGTGTGGTGGAGGTCATTGATCCAAGCTACTGGGAAGATCCCGTTGTACAACATGACTTGGGATCAGCTTGTTACATTGATCAAAGATGCTTTCTGTCCTCAACATGATGTTGAGAAGATCGAGACTGACTTCCTGACATTAGTTATGAAAAAATTGGATTGTCAGGCATATCTTACGAGTTTTAATACCATGTCTCGATTGGTTCCTTACTTGGTGACACCGGAACCCAAACAAATAACCCGTTTCATTGGGGGTTTAGCCCCAGAGATCAAAGCTAGCGTGAAAGCCTCTCGACCTACTACCTTCAGGTCTGTAGCTGATATGTCATTATCTCTTACCCTTGATGAGGTCAGACAGAGATCGCTTAGGCATTCTGATGCTGGGAAGAGAAAACATGAGGATGATAACTCACACCGTTCAGACAAGAGGCACAAGGGGAACTCTGACCACAAGAAGAGTTCAGGGTTCAAGAAGGATGACCAACAGTCGGGCGAAAAGCCCAAATGCAAGATTTGCAAGAAACGCCATCTTGGGAAGTGCAGATATGAATCAAAGTCCCCGTCACAGCCAAGAGCTTGTGGGCTTTGCAAGTCAAGTGAGCGTGAGACATTAGACTGCAAGAAGATGAAGGATGCTACTTGCTACAATTGTAATGAGAAAGGGCACATCAAGTCCAACTGCCCAAAATATGCTAAGAAAGCTGAGGAAGGAAAGAAGACCAATGCTAGGGTCTTTCAAATGAATTCACAGGAAGCAGTTCAAGATGACAACGTGATAACAGGTACCTTCCTTATAAATGATGTTTACGCGAGGGTATTGTTTGATTCGGGAGCAGATAAGTCATTTGTAGATAATAAGTTTTGCAAGTTATTAAATCTGCCTGTTAAAACCCTGAGCATAAAGTATGAAGTAGAATTGGCCGATGGTACCATAGAAACCGCCTCAACCGTGTTAGATGGATGTTTTATATCCATTAGGAACCACTCCTTTCCGTTGTCCTTGCTTCCTTTGAAATTAGCTGGTTTCAACATAGTAATAGGCATGGATTGGTTATCTCATAACCAAGCCCAGATCATTTGTGATAAAAAGCAAGTGGTTATCAAGACTCCGTATGGTGAGCCACTTACCATACAGGGAGATACTCAGTACGGGTTACCTAAGCAAGTGTCTATGCGTAAGGCGTCAAAGTGTATGAAGAAGGGTTGTGTCATCTACATGGCACAAGTAACTATTGATGAACCAAAACCGAAGATTGAAGACATCCCCATCATTTCTGAATACCCTGATGTATTCCCTGAAGAACTACCTGGTTTACCACCAGATAGGCAAATGGAGTTTAGAATTGACATTATACCTGGAACGGAACCTGTTGCAAGAGCACCTTATCGATTGGCCCCAACTGAGATGAAGGAGTTGAGAACTCAGTTGGATGATTTGTTGGCAAAAGGATTTATTAGGCCTAGCTCATCTCCTTGGGGAGCACCGATCCTTTTTGTAAAGAAAAAGGATGGATCAATGCGCTTATGCATTGATTATCGAGAGCTGAACAAGGTTACAATTAAAAACAAATATCCATTGCCCAGGATCGACGATCTGTTCGATCAGCTTCAAGGAGCAAGTTACTTCTCTAAGATTGACTTGAGGTCGGGTTACCATCAGCTGAAGGTTAGAGATGAAGATGTGCACAAGACTGCATTCAGAACTCGATATGGTTACTGTGACAACTGGCACAAACCGGTAATTTCCGTACACTTTAATCATTATTTAATGATTGCAATTATGTGCTTAATTGTTAGCAATGTCTGAACACATGATTAAACAAGTGAATTCATGCATGTTGTATACTACAAAATATTGCTTTATGCATAAACGAGAGCGTTGCGTCAGAAATATTAGTAAACTCACCGGTAGGACACAATGTGTCAACAGAACTGCAGAAAGCAGTCAGACAATAAAATTGGAGCCTAGGTGTAGGTTCGACAACAAGAATGCATTAAAACCCAAGAGTACATACAAGGGTTTAATATATATGCAATGCGAAAGCAAAATTAAGCACTAAAAACGCACTTTGAGTGCAGAATTTATATAATTCAGCAATAATTCAGCATTTAGACACATGAATATTTTGCAGAAATGTCGTTTTATTATCCAGAATATTTCCCTAAGTGTTGGGAATCGATAGTATTACAAAAAGATACTTATTAAACACTAAAAGGTGCAATTTAGCACTTTAACGAATCGGTATGTAACCGAACAACCGGACTTTACCCGGAACATAAAAATATTGTCATTAACATTGTTTTTCTCTTTCTGAGCCAGTTAGGGTCCCTGAATACCCTAACACCCACCATAAAGCACAACACACTACTAACCGGGTTAATCCCTAAACTTAACTAGATTAACCTAACTATTAACTAATGTTTAGTTGGAATCTAACCGGATTACCCCCCCCCCCCTAACCGAAACCGTCACAAAGGGGACACCCCTTGTCCTTTGATGATTATTTAAATCATCCATGTCTAATATCTATTAGACATAAGAACCCTTGGATAATGACCATTTTATTTGTCTATAAGTTCTAACCATAACACATTATCACTTTCATCACAAACTCAACAACACCCACACTCTCTCTCCCTCTCTACTACTCACGGTCGAACTCCCCTATCCATCCATCAATTTTTCGAGTTTTGATCTTGCCATTCCAAGCTTACACAAGTATTAAGGATCACCTACAAGGAAGCTTGGTGCAATCGGAAGGCGAAGGACCTCACCCTATTGCTTTTATCCACTCATTTTGCGCTTAGATTCTTCCCTAGCCTCGAGCTAGTAGTAAGTTGCTTGAATCACACTCTCGAACTATTTTGAAGTGGTTAAAAAGTTATGTAACGGCTAAAACTCGTAAACATACAAGTTGATACATAAAAGTCTACTAAAAATGCTAGTAATGGTGGTTAAAAGCTTGAATGTTGTGTAAATCTTGTAGTATTTGATTTGTGTGGTTATTTAGGCCCGATCTATGTTGTGGTAGCTCGGATCATCATTTAACCCGGATTGGTCATGATCATGGATTATGACATAAAGCTTGTTTAAGTGTAACAAGGGTTAGGTGATGAAACTCTACCACACATCAAACTTGAACTTGTGTAAAATCGATTTTACTTATGAAATGGTGTTCAAAACTAGTAGATCTACGGACCTACAAGCGGTACTTTCAAAGGACCAAGTGTCCAAGAAATCATATTTTCTAAAGCCGAGTCTTACATGAAAAAGAATGATTTTAGCAAACACACGAGTATGTAAACACTTGTGTAACACAAAGTTTCGACAAAATAACTATTTTTGTAAATGTTGACCGGAAGTTGTAAAGATGTAACTTCTTTAAAAGCGAGACTTTCAAGAAACAAAGTTGATCTATACAAAGATCCACTAAAAAAATAATGGAAGGATACTACCTATTTTGGAAAAACCACAAGTTCATGTATTTCTGCGATTATATCTATTTTAACTAGTTGCATATTGTTTATTGTTGAATGAGGAAATTGTTGACGATTTAAAAGACAATAAACACATGTTTTGAAAACATGGGAAACCTCCATTTTTAGGGGAAACTCTGTCAAAATTTTTATAAATTTTGACACTTAGAAAAATATAAGTTTTTGAGAAACTTATTCCCTAAAAATGTGTTTAAAAGTATTACCAAGGTTTCCCTA
>JARYGA010057201.1:0-62500 GCA_030545235.1 Helianthus tuberosus | reverse complement strand
GAGTTTCGATTGCGTTTCGATTGATTACCACACATAACATAAATAAACATGCACAAGTAACACATAAGGCACACACACACGTATAACCATAACCAATGCGTAATTCGAGTTGCGAGTTCGATTGCGATTCGATGTTGATTAAATTAGATTGATTAGCGTTTAGTTGACTTTATCGCATTGCTATTTCCTACAGTTCACAGTCGTACGTCGATTAAATAGCGAATAACACACGTCGATTACTGTGATTATTGACACTTACTCCACATAATACAACTAAAGTTAAACACATAAAAGAAATTCACTATCAGTCAAGTTGCGCGATCGGTCGTTGACTTTGACCTTGACTTTCGAAACACGGGGTGTTACAACGGGGCCGTGTTCAGCTGACTGCTTTCAATTTTCTCCGAAAAATTTCACTGTTTCTTGCTAATTGTTTGGTGTTTCCTTTCAGATGGCCAAGAAATTCAAGCGGTTCAATGCAAATGAGTTGGATGCTAGAGCAAGATACGACGTGCTTCGAACCAGGCCGGAGGAATACCCACGACAAGTATGCATGGATCTTCTAGGAGCAGTGAACCAGCTTGACCGATTTAACAACCTAGTCACCGGCCCACTAAGAGCCACCCTGTGCACTCGACTTCGTTCAGTCCATGAATATAACCTGGAATTCTACAGCACATTCGCTTTCAAAACAATAGCCGATCCATTTGATAATGATGGGGTAGAATTCCAGTGTGGAGGGACTATGTACTCAATCTCGATAGCACAGTTTGGTTCGATAGTTGGGTTGTATGCAGAGGAAGATGCGGGGGATGAAGAAAACACCGGAGGTTTACGTGAAATACCAGAAAACCAACGCCAGGCTGCTTGGGCGCAAATAGGAGAAGGCAACTACAATCCAAGCAGCACTAAGAGCACTAAGTTGAGGGACCCTCTTTACCGTTACATCCATAGGGTTCTCACTTACTCTCTTAGCCAGAGGCATGATAGCAGTGGTGTTGTAGGGTTACGAGATCTGGAGGGCCTTCATTGCATTCATACCCGCACCAACCTTGATGTTCCGTACCTCCTGCTCTGAAAAATGCATTGGAACCAACTCGCTACTTCCCCGACTCCCATCTTCTTTGGGGGATGGATATACCGTATCTTCAAGCATTTCGTGAACATGCCCAGGTCTTTCCAAAAGAGCCCATGGTCGGGAAGAGTGGACATAGCCATCTGCCGCTCCATGAACCTGACTTATGAAGCAGAAGACGGGACAGTTAGCTTCCAAAGAGTCCAGGGGCATGCATGGAACCCGCAAGAAGCACTCGTCCTCCACGCACCTCATATCCGTCCTCCTCCTCAGTACCATTACCAGCCCCAGGGTGATCCGAGCCAATCCTCCTCACAAGGAGGCGGTTTTCCTAATTTTCAAAGCTTACATGATTTAATGCAGGAAAACCTCATGTGCACCAGGAACACCTACAACATGGCTAGCAACACATACACTCGGGTCGGAGCAATAGAGATAAACATTTCCGACATGCAGGACGACATTTGGAACATCCGGGAGTATATGCAGGCCACGGGGGAGGTGGTGATGATGATGAAGACGAGGACATGGACTGAGCGGGAGGAGCAGAAGGTAGCATCCCACGGTTGAAGGTCTCACAACTTAACCCCCTTGTCTCACAAACAATTTCCGGCCTGCGTACCGTGTGTTGAAAAATTTACTTTCTTATAACACTTTTTACTTTTCTGCATTTTCTTTAGTTTAACTTTGTGGTATGGATGTTTGAACAATGGTAATTTAGGATGCTTGTTATGGTTTGGTGTAGTGTTTATTGATAAAACATGTACATACGAGGCTTAGAGCACTAAACATTAGCGCCACTAAAGCCGGGATAGCAGAACCGAAGAAAGAAACCTGTTTTTCACCTTTCCAGTTTGTCCACACGGGGTCGTGTTCACCCAACACGCCCCCGTGCCTATTGCCCCATACCTGTTGTTTGTTTAATTTATGCAGACCTTCACCAGACACGGGGCTGTGTTCACCAGACACGCCCCCCGTGTCTACCTTCTGTAAGTTCTCGTTACTGGCACTCTGACCACGGGGCCGTGTTCACCCAACACGGGGCCGTGTCCAGACGCCCAGTAACATAAATTTTTGATTTTTCACACCTTTTTACACATCCAATCAACCTAAAAACTTATTTTTGGGACACATTGAGGACAATGTGTAATTTAAATATGAGGGGGATGCTAAAAACCTTGAATTTTGCAAGTCCTAACTACAAGCCTTACACAAAACTCTATTGGAACCGCTAAACACCCCAAATTTTTTCAAAATTTTTTTTTTACTTGTCTAGGTTTAATTCGGGAATTTCAAGTTCTAAAAAGGTTATATTTTTACAAATTTACAACCGATAGCGTCGTGATAAAAAGAACTAACATAAGGAAATTATGAAACGGCATGACAAATCTAGTTAAAATTTGATTATATATACTTGATCACATAAAAACCCATTCCCACAAAAAGTGAGTTTTGAGCCTTTATTGAGCATACAAATACACATATTTAAACTAAATGCTCATCTTTCGTTTCTTGTGTGAATAGCCGCTTAGTTTCTAACGACTCTAGAACTTGCCACGATGATGCATTCCCGGTCCTTACCAACTTAAACCCGAGTAAGTAAATGATTGAGGCATTAGGACTAACCTTTTTATTTCTACACCATTTTTTACCACCTACCCAAAATCCCCCTAGTTAACCCCTTTGAGCCTAAACCCTTTTCATTTCTTAACCCAAAACAAACACCCTTTTTACCCACCAAAACCCTTTTTCATTTTAAACCCTTTATTTTAATAACAAAGCTCGGTTTTCTTGTGACTTCTTTATCATAAAAAAAATCATAAAGAATAAAAGAAAAATGAAGTTAGCAATAAACAAACAAAGCTCATCAAAAGAAGGCTTGTTTGAATAATGCTTCTTTGGAATAAAAAGTCACAAGAACAAAATGTTTTACGAAAACCGATGCTTTTTACGCCTTTCGCCCTTTTCTACTAACCACTAACCCAACCAACTACCTTTAACCTAAGCCTAACCCTTCCCCCAAAAGTCCTCTTGATATTTACAAAGGTGTATAGTTAAAAAGGAGGAGGATTGATTGCTTGGCAAGCCTATGGTAGAAGTAAGTTCCATGCCGCTCTCGAGAGTTTTCACAAAAATACACATTCGGCCGAGTATTGAGTGATCCCGCGTGAGTTATGTGAACTTGTATATAAATTGAGTTTTAAAGAGGTATGTTATGCCCAAATAAGTAATTTTTCTTATGTAATGTTTTAAATAAATCATGACGAATAGGATTGTAAATAAATAAAAATAAAACTTAACGAAGAATCTTGGAACTCCCGACACTCTATGACAAGCCCAAAAACCTTCTCTTCTACCCATTCCATTTGGGAGTGTAAGCCACATTATAAAGAGTTTTGCTTGAGGACAAGCAAAGATTCAAGTGTGGGGGTATTTGATGTGTGCAAAATGCAACATATAAATTACATCGAATGTGGCATAAAACTAACCCTTTTTAGTACTAATGTTGGAAAAAGTGTGTTTTTGTCTTCCTTTTGTATTTTCAGGATTAAATGAGCTCAAATTAACAAAAGAAGCAAACAGGCAGCTAAATCTAACATAAATACAAGAAAAGGAACAAACGTGGCATGCCCGACCCCTCGACAGCATCCTCCCAACCAAAAACAAGAAAACAGAAGGCTGAACACGCCCCGTGCTCAATGAGCACGGGGGCGTGCCCAAGTGTCTGCAGAAAAGACAAAGTTGTAGAAGCTTCTATCACCCACCACGGGGGCGTGTCCAGCGGACACGAGGCCGTTGTCAACTCTAAGATTCGCAGAATCTAGGAAAATCTTGATAGTACAGATACGCTTCTGCACACGGGGTCGTACCCAGCGGACACGGGGGCGTGGTCAACTAATGTAGACAAACTGCATTTAATGAAGAAAGAGAAGACGGGTGGACACGGGGACGTGCCCAATGGACACGGGGCCGTTTTCGGGCTTCTGTGCAGGCTATAAATAGGGGTGCTTAGCTCATTTGCAAACTATCCCTTAACAAACCACCTCTCTCCCACTTCACCTCCACCACCACCACAGCACCATCATCCACCACCATCATCCATCATAGAGTGTGTGTAGTAGTCTCGGGATCCAAGATTGATAGTAAGAGTTCTTGACAATCAAAGGCCATGTTTGCCTAAGTCTCTTACATCACTTGGTGAAGACAAGCATTTAGTGTAATACTTTTTATTTTTAATCTTTTCGCACTTTTTATTTGGTTATGTATTAATGACTTTAATAACTAGTTTCTTATGTTGAAGGTGAATCTTCCTTATCATTTGTCCGTGGTGTCTTTGCGTTATTTTACTGTCTATATAAAATAAAAGATTTTCACCATTCATATCTCCACGGTCTATATGGAGATATGTTGGCTACCTGGTCGGGGGTTAAGGGAATGGTTTGGTAAGAGTCTAGCCTTGTTCAGTGTATAGATCCTGCAAGGACCTGGGTCAACTTTAGTAGGATCTCCTTCAATACCCACCGGTATTGGATGGCGGGGGTCCGAAATCCTTGATCCCCTCATATGTAAGCTACTATTAAAACTTTAACCCGGCTACTTAGGACTGTATCCCTGCTGACTCAGACTACTTAGCCGAGGGTAACGTCACCTTCAAAAGAGGGGCCTACCACATTATGCATTAATAACTTAATTAATTATCTTTCAATAATCCTACCCTTTAGGATTGTATCCTTGCTGACTCAAACTACTGGGTTGAGGGTAACGTCACCTTCAAAAGAGGGGCCTACTACAAGAACTAAGATAATCTCTTAAAAAGTGCAAAAGTGCGGAAATAAACAAAGGTTACACTAAAGGCGAGTCGGATCCAAGTGATTCATCTTGTCTATCTGTTTTTATTTTTATTTTTATTTTTCAGCATTTTTTGTTTTTTATTTTCTAGTTTAAAACCTTTTTCTAAACTTTTGATTTGATTAGATGTTGAGGATAAACCGGTACTAAAAGCTCTTGTGTCCTTGGACGACCTCGGTATCTTACCAACAATATACTACGCTCACGATGGGTGCACTTGCCCATATGTGTGTTTAGTGTTAGTAAATATCGTGTTTTAAACTTGGCTAAAAAAAGTGTTAAAGGGCTTAAAATATACATTAAAAACTATACGACACTTCACACGCATCAAGTTTTTGGCGCTGTTGCCGGGGACACAAGGATTTTAAGAAAGCTTAAAATCGACAACCTAATCAGTTTTTCAAAACGAGCGCACATTTTTCAGTATTTTAGTTAGTTTTGCATTTACAGTAGGTTGAACACGGGCCGTGTTCACTGAACACGGGGCCGTGCTGCACATTTAAAAAAAACACCCAGATACAGAGTCTGAACACGGGGTCGTGCTCACTGAACACGCCCCCGTGCTGCACAAAACCAGTCACCTTAATTAAAACGCCCAGATACAGATTCTGAACACGGGCCGTGCTCACTGAACACGGGGCCGTGTCCAGCCTCTGTTTCCGTGTTTAAATTTTTTTTTCTGGTTCCGAGACTCTGTTGTGGTCTGCTGAGTGATTCTTATGGATCAATACCCAGGAGATTACAACTACACCTATGAGGAGGATGATTATAGGGAAGACTATTGCACCATTTGTAGTGACCCGCACTCGGTTCAATATTGTGACTTATTTCAACCATCCACTTCATACACCTACTATGAGGAGCCCAGGTAGGAGCCATCGACTTCATACACATCCTATGAAGACCAAAGGTATGAACCTTCTCCCTCACAATCATATTTTGATGAACCAAGGTATGAGCCTTCATACTCATACATTGAGGAATCAAGATATGAGCCTCCACCTTCATATGCTTATTATGAGGAACCATGGCGTGAACAACCCACCACATATGAGTATTATGAAGAACAAAATTACGACCCTTATCCATCATATACTTACAATGAGGAACAATGGTATGAACCATCTACTTCATATGAGTATTACGAGGAACAAAGGATCGAACATCCGGATTCAAGCTTTGAAGATCCTGATCCTTACTCTATCACAGACATAGCCGATAGGATAATAGAAATAATTAAAACTATGGAACGTTACATATTAGAATCTCGCACAAGGGAAGAGGAGTCCCGCGCAAGAGAAGAATTAAATAAAGAAGAGATAGTTGAAAATATAAAAATGGAAGAACAAGTAAGTGAAAAACCGACACATGAGTTAAACAACGAAAAAGGTGAGTCCGATAATGTTAAAATTCAAGAAGAGTCTAATTTTGAAGAAATTAATTTCTTGTCACCCTCTTTCGAAAATCATTATTTAGTACCCACTCATGCTAAGTTTTTAAAAGAGTTAAACACTAACACTAAAATTGACGAAATAGTAAGCATTAGGTTAACAAATGATCAAACTGCTCTAATAAAAGAAGACCCGTTTGAAATCAACATTACACCGGTTCCATGTTTTTTTCAAAACTCCTTTATTAGTAATATCACAATTGATAAAGATCTTTGTGTTAACATAATGCCAAACTACATTTTCGAAAAATTAAGTATTAGTGATTTTTCTCCGCTTCAAATACCTATTTTTCTATCCAATCGGAAAGTAATAAAATCAATCGGCATAGTTGAGGATGTCTTGGTTCAAACAAATCAAATGGTAATCCCAACCGACTTTGTCATCCTCGATGACGCTCCTCTAGTGTTGGGACGACCATTTGTAAAAACCCACGAAGCTTTGAAAAATCGGAAGCACAACAATCTATCTATTCAATTAGAGGCATTTAAAAAAAGTGTCGATCTTGAGCGTTCAATGAAATATCCATTCGGCAATAATGACCCCCTAATTGAAGATGAAGATGAACCACCCGATACAAGTGAAGAGATTGACCACTTTGTTGAAGAAGAGGTCGCCATAGAACAAACTTTTAAAGTTCTTGATAAAAATGAGCAACCAAATAAGGAGTCTCCTATAAACCCACCTCTTGAGCTCAAAGAACTACCGAAAGGTTTGGAATATGCTTTTCTAGACAAAGATGGTAAATTACCTGTAATGATTTCGTCTAAATTATCTAGCTTAGAAAAAGAAAAATTAGTTACACTTTTGAAAAAACACAAAAATGCGATCGCATGGAAGCTTGTAGATATTAAAGGAATAAGTCCTTCCATGTGCACGCACAAAATTTTAATGAATGATGACTATAAATCGGTAATACAACCACAACGTAGAGTAAATCCAAATGTCCAAGAAGTGGTTAAAAACGAGTCATCAAATTACTTGACGCCGGACTCATTTACCCAATCTCCGATAGTCCTTGGGTAAGTCCCGTCCGAGTAGTTCCAAAGAAAGGAGGTATGACGGTAATAACTAATGAGAAAAACAAATTAATACCAACAAGAACCGTCACAGGATGGCGAGTGTGTATAGATTATCGTCGATTAAATGAAGCAACAAGGAAAGATCACTTTCCTTTGCCCTTCATTGATCAAATGTTAGAAAGATTATCCGGTCATAAATTTTATTGTTTCTTGGATGGTTTTTCAGGTTACTTTCAAATCCCGATAGCACCCGAAGACCAAGAAAATACAACATTTACATGTCCCTATGGAACTTTTGCTTATCGACGCATGCCATTTGCTTTATGTAATGCCCCTGCAACCTTCCAACGTTGCATGGTGGCCATCTTCCATGATATGATAGAAAAGACAATGGAAGTCTTCATGGATGACTTTTCTATCTTTGGAGATTCATACAACCAATGCCTCGATAACCTTGAACGAATGCTATCCCGATGTGAGGAAACTAACCTCGCCCTTAACTGGGAAAAATGCCATTTCATGGTAACGGAGGGAATGGTACTCGGGCACAAAATCTCAAGCGAAGGAATGGAGGTTGATCGAGAAAAAATAGACACTATTTCTCGATTACCACCTCCATCCTCCATTAGAGCTATCAGAAGTTTCCTAGGGCATGCCAGATTTTATAGATGATTTATCAAAGACTTTTCAAAAATCTCAAGGCCTCTAACAAAATTACTTGAAAAAGATGCCCCTTTCATCTTTGACAAGGATTGCAATCAAGCATTTCTAACACTAAAGGAAATGCTGGTCAAAGCACCTATCATGATAGCGCCTGATTGGAAATTACCTTTCGAAATCATGTGTGATGCAAGCGACTTTGCAGTTGGAGCCGTCGTGGGACAAAGAAAAGAAAAGCTTTTTCACCCAATTTATTACGTTAGTAAAATACTTAACGATGCACAAGAAAATTATACAACAACAGAAAAAGAATTATTAGCCGTGGTATTTGCTTTTGATAAATTTCGTTCTTATCTTGTTCTTTCTAAAACAATAGTCTACACAGATCATGTAGCCATTCAATATCTCTTCAAGAAACAGGATGCTAAACCACGTTTGATTCGGTGGATTCTACTCCTCCAAGAATTTGACATTGAAATCAAAGACAAAAGAGGAGCAGAAAACATCGCAGCAGATCATCTTTCGTATTTAGAAGACCCAGCTTTGGAGGCAACCAGGGATGAACAAATCAATGAAATATTTCCAACGGAGTCCCTAGAAATCGTGGAATACAGAGAAGAACCATGGTACGCCGACTATGCTAACTACTTAGCTAGCGGTATAGTCGCAAAAGGTTGGCCACATCATCAAAGAAAGAAATTCTTTGCCGGTGTGAAGCATTATTTTTGGGAAGATCCTTATCTTTTCAAAATGTGTACCGATCAACTCATCCGCCGATGCGTACATGGTAATGAAGCAAGAAGAATTCTCCACCGTTGTCATGAAGGTCCATACGGAGCACATCATGGTGCCGCTAGTACCGCACGAAAGGTATTTAATTCAGGATTTTATTGGCCAACCATTTACAAAGACGCCCAAAGTCTTGTCAAAACATGTGGTGCTTGCCAAAGAACAGGTAATATTTCTTCCAAAAACGAAATGCCACAAAATGGCATTCTTGTTTGTGAAAATTTTGATGTGTGGGGACTTGACTTTATGGGACCTTTCCCACCGTCAAAAGGAATTATATATACTTGTGGCAGTCGATTACTTGTCTAAATGAGCCGAGGCCGAGGCACTTCCAACAAACGATGGAAGAGTCATGGTAAGATTTCTGAAACGTTTATTTTCTCGTTTCGGCACACCAAAAGCATTAATAAGTGACAGAGGTACCCATTTTTGTAACCATCAACTCGAAATTTTTTTAACAAGGTATGGGGTCTATCACCGGGTCTCAACGGCATATCACCCTCAAACAAACGGACAAGCCGAAGCGACTAATAGAGGTTTAAAACGAATACTCGAAAAAACCGTAGGGCTAAATAAAAAAGAATGGGCCGATAAATTAGATGACGCTTTATGGGCTTTTCGAACTGCTTATAAAACCACAATAGGTACAACCCCATATAAGCTCGTCTATGGAAAAAGCTGTCATTTGCAAGTAGAAATCGCACACAAGGCCTACTGGGCAATTAAAAATGTAAATTTAGATTTAGAATTTGCCGGTAAGAATCGATTTTGTCAATTAAAAGAATTAGACGAACTAAGGAATTACGCATACTCTAACTCCGGAATTTATAAGGAAAGAATGAAAAATTTGCATGATAAACACATTAAACCTAATGAATTTCGAGTAGGGGATCAGGTTCTATAGTTTAATTCACGACTTCAATTATTCCCTGGTAAATTAAAATCTAGGTGGTCAGGACCTTTTTCCATCACCCATATTTTCCCTCACGGTGCAGTAGAAATTAAATCTCGGAATGGGATTCCATTCAAAGTCAATGGCCAACGGCTAAAGCTCTCTCAAGGATTCATTGAGGATGAGGAGGAAGAAATCTCACTTCAAACGGTCGAAGAATGAAAGCATCAACATCATACCTGGTAAGTTACGAATAAGAAGGGTGACATCTAAATCGGTAAGTCTTCTAACCAAGTTTTTAGGGAAACAAGGGCACTCACACGAGCACTGAATTTTTTTTTTTACTTTTGCCCGCCCACGGGGCCATGTCCACTGGACACGGGGCCGTGTCCGCGCAACTGTCGGGATAAAACCCCTTTTCAACACAGTTTCTTCATTCCACACGCCCCGTTTCCCCGAAAACTCTCTAGTTCAGGCGATTTTTCTGCAAGATTTCGACGTCTCCTCTACTTCTAAAAACATCAAGGTATGATTCTATCATCATTAGTAGTTAGATTAAGCACTTGCATGTAGTTTAACATCAAAAAATTTGGGGGAAAATCTAGGGTTCTTGGACTTCATCCGGATCGAACCTCAAATTTTTGCTTAGATCTGTTAGCATTAGTATAGATACATGTTATAGGAAGTAAATCAACTTGTATTGTTTGTAGATTTGCCCGATTTCTCACAAAACCCCAAACCCTTGTTTTTGAACCGAAAAAGATAAAATAGAAGGGGTAAACGGTTTGTTTTGGGAAAAACAGCACTTGGGGTTTCATTTTCAGGGAAAACCGCCCCTATTGAACCACAAATGTTGGTGCATCCGTCTGTCGACTTCGTCTTGTATCGAGTCTTGTATGTAGTTAGATAGATCAGGGCACGCAAAACGAGAAAAGTGTGTTTGTGGGTATTTCGCACGAAATTACACCTAGGTAATTTCGTACGAAATTAGATGGTAATTTCACACGAAATTAGATTTCGTGTGAAACTAATTTCGCTTGGACTATTCCGTGCGAAATTGGCTCTCCTATAAATACTAGGTGTGCCAAGTCATTTGTAACTTTCCGGTTTCAGTACCGAAGTGCTGCCGAAGTGTCTACTCGCTGTAAATCTTTGTCAAATCAATCAAAAGACAGTTTAAAGTGAATATCTAGCTGAATTGAACTTGATACGTTTGTTTCCGCCTTTCATATTGAGCAAAAACTCTTCTGAACGACTCGTTTGGGTCAGAAAACAATCCTACAAGTGGTATCAGAGCTCAGGAGGAAGAGTTCTTACCAATTCAGCTGCAAATTCTGATTTCTACACCTTGTTTTTCAAAATTAACAAGTTTTCACGGTTAAAATGACTTGAATTTCACACATTATATGCGCAATAGTGTTTTAACAAACCCTAGAAAGTTTCAGATCTTAAAACGGCTTAAAACCTGATCAATTTTGGCAAAAACAGCTCGAGATGATGACATCAGCAGTAATTCACACGAAATAAGGATCTAATTTCGCACGAAATAGCACTATTTCGTTTAGAATTGTAATTCCGTTTGAAAAGGGTACTTAATTTCGTACGAAATTACCTATTTCGTTCGAAACCACGTTTTTTCGCTTGAAAGTTCTGTTATTTCATACGAAATTACTTATTTCGCTTGAAACCAGTGTTTTTCGCACCAAATCTGTATTTCGTTTGAACAGGGTTATTTCGCACCAAAAATCAGTTTTCGCTTGAAAGGATATTTTACTCCAAAGGGTATTTCGTGTGAAGAGGTTATTTCGTTTGAGTTTGGTATTTCATTTGAAAGTTGTAAATTTGTAAAACTTGTTGCCGAAACATGGAAGAGGAATTTTATAACGCCTTTGCTACCCCGATTACTGTTGCTCAGAGCAATATGTTAGAATACGAAACGGGAACCATGCAAAAACCGCCAAAGCTCATGAACATCGGGGAGTATAAAGGATGGGAAGAACGATTTGAGAATTGGGTACAAGCAAATTACTTGGATGCTTGGGAATGTGTTGAAACGAAATATGTTAGACCGATGACTGATGATGAGGAGCTTATTGCAATTAAAGATCTAAGTGCAGAAGAGAAAAAGAAATACAAAGATAAAAAGATGATGACGAGTTTATTGCATCAAGCTGTTAAGGAAGATATCTTGGTTTTATTGCAACACAATGGAACTGCTTATTCAATCTGGAAAGCTTTAAAATCAAAGTTTATTGGAAGTAAAGAAATGATCAAGAACAAAAAATTACTTTTGAAAAAAGAATTCGATCTATTTCGTGGTTTGAGAACTGAGAGCACCAAGCAGATCATTGAAAGATACTGCAATTTGTTAGTCAACATGAAGAGGGTGAGCATCACAAAAGATAATGAAGAGTTGATTGAAAAATTAGCCGATGCATTGCCACATGAAACTTGGGGCACATATCTCATGATGTTGAAAAATAAGAAAGATTTTAGCAATTTGACACTAAGTAAGTTCATTGAAAAACTTAAAGCTCAGGAAATGGAACAAAGGAAGATATCAAGAATGAAGGATTTTGATGGTGAACAAGATATCGGTCTTTATTACAAAGGAGGTATTAGTGATAAGACCAACATGTCACCAAAGGTTGAAACTGCATTCAATGCTAAGAGTTCGTCTGGAGGGTCATCTAAAGGATCAAACAGCAGAACAAGTTTTTCTTCATATCCATCATTTGATCCAAACTTGTCAACAACAAAGAATGGCAAGATGCTTCAATGCAACTTTGTATTAAACCTTGAAAATGATCAAAATTTTTCGGAAGAGGTTGCAAAAAGTCACATGTCTTTGTTGGGAACTGTGCTGGAATCATATGGAAGTCTAGTAGTAGGAAAGATCGGGAATCCAATGTTGACAAAAGAGGATTACGATCATATTGATGCTGAGGAGATGGAATTGATGGATATAAAGTGGTGTTTGGCAAGTGTGTTGAGGAGAGCCGAAAAGTTTAAACAAATTACAGGAAGAGATGATTTCCATGATGCAAATGTTTCTACTTTAGGTTTTGATAAATCTAAAGTTACTTGTTTTCGTTGCAGGGAAAAGGACACTTCAAGAGGGAGTGCACAAATCGCGAAGCAAGTGGAGCTCAAAATCCGTTCAACAACAATGATTACAATCGGAAAGCAATTTATCATCAAGTTGCTCTACAACCACATCAACAACAACAACAAACTGCTCATGCCTGGAAGGATATTGAAGAATCGTTAAAGTGAGCTTGTATGGTGAATCAAGATGATAAAAAGTCAACAAAAGGATTCAGTTGGGACAAATATGTTTCAGCTGGTAGTAAAGCATGTCTGATAAACCAAGATGATGAAAAATTACCAGAAGGGTTTAGCTGGACAAATTTCCGTTGGGATGATCATGATCCTAATAAAACTTCAAATCACAAAGCTTTTGTTGCTCGAGTTGCTGAAGACAGTGATAATGATGATGATTATTATGCAAGGAGAATGGAAGAGCACTTAAGAATGATGGAAGAGAGTGACAGTGATGATGGAAAAGTTAAAAAGAAAAAGAAGAAAGCTAAGAAACAAGTCAGCAGTGATGATGAAGAAGTTCCTGTGATCAAAAGAAAAGTAAAAGAAGTTCCAGTTTTTAAAGTTGATACAGAAGCTGATGCACAAAAGATTCAAGTGAAATGTGAGAATTGTGAAGCAGTGAAAAAGCAAAACAGTACTTTAATTCACAACATGAACAGATTGAAAGAATCATATGATGTTCTTAACAAGTCAATGAATCTGTACAATCAAACAAGCAGTGAACAAGCAACAGCTATGAAGACACTTCAATGAGCTTTCATGACAAAGCAGAAAGTGGTCAACAATTATATTAAGAAGTGTGCTGTGCTGGAACAGAGATTGGAAACCCAAAGGATTGAAACAGAAAGAGTTAATAGATTGTTAAAAAGTTACTCATGTACTTCTTATGTTATTGACAGGATTTATCCAACTGTTGAAGGCGTGAAGGCATTTGATGAAGAGGAAGTATATGAAGACAAGAGTTCTGAAAATAAGAAGGATACTGAAATGAAGATTTCTGGTAAGAAACAAGATGCCAGTTACAACAAGTGTCCACCCCCGCTTGAAAAAGGATATTCTCCACGAAATCCAAATTCAGAAAGAGTCAAAAAAGGCAACCAATTTACAGTGGGAGTCTGAGTCTTCAGAAAATTTGCCAGATAACATTGATGTCACTTTCACATCGTCTGACACTGATCATGAGTCCGAATTAATAAAGAAAGTGGTCGATCAGGTGTTGGATAACGATGAAACCGAGGAGTCAAAGTCAGAGTCAAACTCAGAGTCAAAGTCTGACAAGTCAAAGTCAACAGTCAAAAAGGACAAACGGGTTTATAATAAAGAATTTTTGTTATCAAAATCTAATTTGAATGTCGAACTGTTCAAAGTAGCATATACTTTGAATGATTCTGACAAATTATATTCTAATGAAGAATTTCCAATAAGAGGTGTTAAAACTGAAATGATCAAAAAGGTTTTCAAACTAACAGAAATTAATATTTCTAAAATAAAAAATGTAAATCTTTCTGAAAAACCTATAAAGTACACCTCAAGAGATCAACAAAGGTTAAACAAGAAAAAGGGTTACAATTCTGGTTCTGGTTTTCAAAAGAAACCAAACCATAATGGTAATTTCAAAAGAAAAGGATTAGCATTTATTCCACCGAAAAATCATAAAAATGAGAAAACTTATAAACCTAAAACTGTTTTTGTTTTAGGAATATCATCTGAAGAAGAAAAGGAGCAATTGTTCAGAAAGCTAGCAAAGAAAGAATTCCTTGCTAAAAAGCAAGAAGAAATGAAGAAGGATGTTGCTCAGAAAAAGGAAACGAGAACCTGTTTTCAATGCAAAACAATTGGTCATATTGCAAGGAATTGTCCAAAGGCAATTCAAGCAAAACAGGGAGTTTCTCTTAAACTGAAAGAAAAGATGGTTGAGAATGAACCACCAACTAAACAATTCAAAGTTTTCAAAAATTCGAAGTTTGAGGTTGGTGAATGTTCAAAAATATTTTACAAGAGAAAAGCAAATATTGACAACCACAAGTGGGTTGTTAAGAAATCTGATGATAATTCTAGCAATGATTCTGATTTATCAAAATCAGAGGAGCTATTTTCAGGAAATGAATCTGATTCCATAAAGTCAGAGGAGCCACGTGTTGAGCTAAAATTGGAAACATCAGTTCCTCCAATGGATGATGTCAATCTTCCACCATTGAGGGCTGAGAATTTTAAACAAAAAATTGGTAAAATTGAGATTTCAAATCAATTTTTCTCAGAAAAAAAAGAATTTGATATTGAAAAAGCCTTTAACCCCACAGTTCAAAGTATTTTTGGAAAAATGGTTGACAGGAAAGTCAAAGGGTTAAAGGAATTTTATGAGAAGAATACGAAGAAACCAGGTAAAGATGGGACATCCCAGGTTTGTGACTGGGATGGAACCTATTATGATTGAAAACCAGGACTTGCCGGAGTTCCCAAGTTGGTAATCGTGGAGCAGGAATAGGCATCTTTCTTGAGTCATATCACAGATTTGAAAAGTGGTTGTTATGTGATAATTCGACCTACAAGTGGTAGTTGTTCTTAAAATTGTTATGTTTTGATTTACAAATGGTATGGTTGGTAAGTGAACCTACAAGTGGATGAAGAAGGTTTTCACCCTCAAGAGATAAATCAAGGTCATTAAATTGAACTTGATTTAACTTTCATTCAAGTGGTTGAGAAAACAAAGTGATGAATTGATCCCCATTCCTACAAGTAGTAAAATCAACAAAACTTATTTTCCGGACAAACCATTTTGATTAAAACAAACTTAAGTGTTTTGAAATCTTAATGGGAAAATAGTTTGTTGTCAGGGGGAGTTCTGATTGTTTATGCCAAGTGGATGATGATTTGAAGCAATTCACAACAGTTGTCACTTTATTTGTACAGTTTGTTTTCAAATTTCTTTTAAATGCTTTTGAATTTTAGGGGGAGTAAGAAATTTCAGAAAATCCAAAAACATTAGAAAATTTGAAAAAGTCAAAAACATGATAAAATCAAAAATGAGTTTTTTTGAGAAAAGAGGAAATGATAGTACATCAGTGGACTATCACAGCATGCTAAAGAATTGGAAAGTCAAAATGTGAGAAACGGTCTCACTGATGATATGCCAGTAGGTTTTTACACATTTAGTAGATTGTGTCGAGATATAAACCTAAAGTTCAAACTTACTTATATTGTGGGGAACATCTCTTGGATATATGGGTATCCCCCGAAATCTTGTTTGAAAGGTCCCTCTTTCTGAGATACTAGGTCTTTATACTCAGTGATATCTGGGGTATTATCTCGGGACTTCTGATTTTGCGAAAGCAATGGCCTAGTCCCCGTATAATACTTTTTGCTTGCTTGAAATATAGCAACCCCCTCAGCATAAAAAATGATGAAACATTGCAAAATGCTAATCATGTGCTGTTGAAGAAAAGATTCTCTAAAGGGAACACACCTAAAAGTCGAAGCCATCATCTCTCTGATTTTGCGGAAGCAATAGCCTGAGCTCTCATGGCCCTCGCATTTAACCCTTTACAGATATCATCTAGGTATACTCACCTGTAAGACTGAATATTGGGATCTGGATACGGGAGTATATTCTGAGGTGGGACACGCGTATAAGTTTAAGTCTCTAAAACATTAATCTCGTATCTCGAAATAGTTGAACTTTGTGTGAAAATTTAAGTGGATCAGTATACTGACAGTCTAAGTGAATCGTTTAGAACTTAAAATGTTTAAAGCTTAACGGTGTTGGTGATTTGTCTCATAAACTGATATGATCCTCTTACACAAACTCACAAAAATATTGTTTGTAAATATTTCTTTACTGCATTTCATTATATCAAAAATCCAAAAAGATTTTCAGAGTGTTTTAGCATAAATTTTGAAAAATTCAAAAAGATTTTCGACAACTGATGTTGAAAAGCTGATTTTCAAAATTCCAAGTGCTAAACATGATGAACAGGTTTGAGAGAGTGTTTTTTTAAAAGAAAAATGGTATTTCTACAAGTGGTTCATCAGAGATTAATCTTGAAAAATCATTTATTGATTGTTTAACACCTGCAAGTGATATATAAATTTGTCAAATTTTAAATTTGTGAAATTTATTTTTGGGTAGAGATGTGTGCAGGTTAGCCAGGTTTGTGATCTTGAAGAAAATGTGAACCAGGTCACGATCTTAGAACAAGAATTCCAGACTGCGATCCCAGCTTATCGAAAGGGGGAGTCTGACGCTGCTAATACTGATGATCTTAAGGAATCAAGAGACCTGATCAAGAGGAGTATAGAGCTAGGTTGCGATTCTGGAAGAAAGAGAAAAAGAAGATTGAGGATACTTTACATTGTTAGATATTTCGGAGATAGTTCGAGAAAACTGATAAAGACTAAAGATTGAAGACTCGACATCGAAGACTTCGTCAACATCCGAGGGGGAGTCTATTGGTGCATCCGTCTGTCGACTTCGTCTTGTATCGAGTCTTGTATGTAGTTAGATAGATCAGGGCACGCAAAACGAGAAAAGTGTGTTTGTGGGTATTTCGCACGAAATTACACCTAGGTAATTTCGTACGAAATTAGATGGTAATTTCGCATGAAATTAGATTTCGTGTGAAACTAATTTCGCTTGGACTATTCCGTGCGAAATTAGCTCTCCTATAAATACTAGGTGTGCCAAATCATTTGTAACTTTCCGGTTTCAGTACCGAAGTGCTGCCGAAGTGTCTACTCGCTGTAAATCTTTGTCAAATCAATCAAAAGATAGTTTAAAGTGAATATCTAGCTGAATTGAACTTGATACGTTTGTTTCCGCCTTTCGTATTGAGCAAAAACTCTTCTGAACGACTCGTTTGGGTCAGAAAACGATCCTACAAAAAACTTGCAAGTTTTCGTGATCGGGTCGAAAAATGGGTTTTTGGGAAATAGACGTCTGGACACGGGGTCGTGCTCGCTGAGCACGGGGCGTGTCCAGCCAATTTCAGTCCAACATGGGGCGTGTCCGCTGAACACGGGGCCGTGTTCAGCCGACTGTTTCCAATTTTCTCCGAAAAATTTCACTGTTTCTTGCTAATTGTTTGGTGTTTCCTTTCAGATGGCCAAGAAATTCACGCGGTTCAATGCAAATATGTTGGATGCTAGAGCAAGATACGACGTGCTTCGAACCAGGCCGGAGGAATACCCACGACAAGTGTGCATGGATCTTCTAGGAGCAGTGAACCAGCTTGACCGATTTAACAACCTAGTCACCGGCCCACTAAGAGCCGCCCTGTGCACTCGACTTCGTTCAGCCCATGAATATAACCTGGAATTCTACAACACATTCGCTTTCAAAACAAGTGCCGATCCATTTCATAATGATGGGGTAGAATTCCGGTGTGGAGGGACTATGTACTCAATCTCGATAGCACAGTTTGGGTCGATAGTTGGGTTATATGCGGAGGAAGATGCGGGGGTTGAAGAAAACACCGGAGGTTTACGTGAAATACCAGAAAACCAACGGCAGGCTTCTTGGGCACAAATAGGAGAAGGCAACTACAATCCAAGCAGCACTAAGAGCACTAAGTTGAGGGACCCTCTTTACCGTTACATCCATAGGGTTCTCACTTACTCTCTTAGCCAGAGGCATGATAGCAGTGGCGTTGTAGGGTTACGAGATCTGGTGGTCCTTCATTGCATTCATACCCGCACCAACCTTGATGTTCCGTACCTCCTGCTCCGAAACATGCATTGGAACCAACTCGCTACTCCCCCGACTCCCATCTTCTTTGGGGGATGGATATACCATATCTTCAAGCATTTCGTGAACATGCCCAGGTCTTTCCAAAAGAGCCCATGGTCGGGAAGAGTGGACATAGCCATCTACCGCTCCATGAAACTGACTTATGAAGCAGAAGACGGGACGGTTAGCTTCCAAAGAGTCCAGGGGCATGCATGGAACCCACAAGAAGCACTCGTCCTCCACGTACCTCATATCCGTCCTCCTCCTCAGTACCATTACCAGCCCCAGGGTGATCCGAGCCAATCCTCCTCACAAGGAGGCGGTTTTCCTAATTTTCAAAGCTTACATGATTTAATGCAGGAAAACCTCATGTGCACCAGGAACACCTACAACATGGCTAGCTACACATAGCCATGTTGTGTTGCTAGCCATGAACCTGACTTATGAAGCAGAAGACGGGACGGTTAGCTTCCAAAGAGTCCAGGGGCATGCATGGAACCAGCAAGAAGCACTCGTCCTCCACGCACCTCATATCCGTCCTCCTCCTCAGTACCATTACCAGCCCCAGGGTGATCCGAGCCAATCCTCCTCACAAGGAGGCGGTTTTCCTAATTTTCAAAGCTTACATGATTTAATGCAGGAAAACCTCATGTGCACCAGGAACACCTACAACATGGCTAGCAACACATACACCCGGGTCGGAGCAATAGAGAGAAACATTTCTGACATACAGGACGACATTGGGAACATCCGGGAGTATATGGCAGGCCACGGGGGAGGTGGTGATGATGATGATGAAGACGAGGACATGGACTGAGCGGGAGGAGCAGAAGGTATCATCACACGGTTGGAGGTCTCACAGGTTAACCCCCCTTATCTCACAAACAATTTTCGGCCTGCCTGCCGTGTGTTGAACAATTTACTTTCTTCTAACACTTTTTACTTTTCTGCATTTTCTTTAGTTTAACTTTGTGGTATGGATGTTTGAACAATGGTAATTTAGGATGCTTGTTATGGTTTGGTGTAGTGTTTATTGATAAAACAGGTACATACGAGGCTTAGAGCACTAAATATTAGTGCCACTAAAGCCGGGATAGCAGAACCGAAGAAAGAAACCTGTTTTTTACCTTTGCAGTTTGTCCACACGGGGTCGTGTTCACCCAACACGCCCCCGTGCCCATTGCCCCATACCTGTTGTTTGTTTAATTTATGCAGACCTTCACCAGACACGGGGCTGTGTTCACCAGATACGCCCCCCGTGTCTACCTTCTTTCAGTTCTCGTTACTGGCACTCTGACCAAGGGGCCGTGTTCACCCAACACGGGGCCGTGTCCAGACGCCCAACAACATAAATTTTTGCTTTTTCACACCTTTTTACACATCCAATCAACCTAAAAACTTATTTTTGGGACACATTGAGGACAATGTGTAATTTAAATATGAGGGGGATGCTAAAAACCTTGAATTTTGCAAGTCCTAACTACAAGCCTTACACAAAACTCTATTGGAACCGCTAAACACCCCAATTTTTTTCAAAAAAACTTTTTTTTTACTTGTTTAGGTTTAATTCGTGAATTTCAAGTTCTAAAAAGGTTATATTTTTACAAATTTACAACCGATAGCGTCGTGATAAAAAGAACTAACATAATGAAATTATGAAACGACATGACAAATCTAGTTAAAATTTGATTATATATACTTGATCACATAAAAACCCATTCCCACAAAAAGTGAGTTTTGAGCCTTTATTGAGCATAAAAATACTCATCTTTAAACTAAATGCTCATCTTTCGTTTCTTGTGTGAATAGCCGCTTGGTTTCTAACGACTCTGGAACTTGCCACGACGATGCATTCCCGGTCCTTACCAACTTAAACCCGAGTAAGTAAATGATTGAGGCATTAGTACTAACCTTTTTATTTCTACACCATTTTTTTTACCACCTACCCAAAATCCCCCTAGTTAACCCCTTTGATCCTAAACCCTTTTCATTTCTTAACCCAAAACAAACACCCTTTTTACCCACCAAAACCCTTTTTCATTTTAAACCCTTTATTATAGTAACAAAGCTCGGTTTTCTTGTGACTTCTTTATCATAAAAAAAATCATAAAGAATAAAAGAAAAAAGAAGTTAGCAATAAACAAACAAAGCTCATCAAAAGAAGGCTTGTTTGAATAATGCTTCATTGGAATAAAAACCAAAACCCTTTTTCATTTTAAACCCTTTATTATAGTAACAAAGCTCGGTTTTCTTGTGACTTCTTTATCATAAAAAAAATCATAAAGAATAAAAGAAAAAAGAAGTTAGCAATAAACAAACAAAGCTCATCAAAAGAAGGCTTGTTTGAATAATGCTTCATTGGAATAAAAAGTCACAAAAACAAAATGTTTTACGAAAACCGACGCTTTTTACGCCTTTCGCCCTTTTCTACTAACCACTAAACCAACCACCTACCTTTAACCCAAGCCTAACCCTTCCCCCAAAAGTCCTCTTGATATTTACAAAGGTGTATAGTTAAAAAGGAGGAGGATTGATTGCTTGGCAAGCCTATGGTAGAAGTAAGTTCCATGCCGCTCTCGAGAGTTTTCACAAAAATACACCTTCGGCCGAGTATTGAGTGATCCCGCGTGAGTTATGTGAACTTGTATATAAATTGAATTTTAAAGAGGCATGTTATGCCCAAATAAGTAATTTTTCTTATGTAATGTTTTAAATAAATCATGACGAATAGGATTGTAAATAAATAAAAATAAAACTTAACGAAGAATCTTGGAAATCCCGACACTCTATGACAAGCCCAAAAACCTTCTCTTCTACCCATTCCATTTGGGAGTGTAAGCCACATTATAAAGAGTTTTGCTTGAGGACAAGCAAAGCTTCAAGTGTGGGGGTATTTGATGTGTGCAAAATGCAACATATAAATTACATCGAATGTGGCATAAAACTAACCCTTTTTTAGTACTAATGTTGGAAAAAGTGTGTTTTTGTCTTCCTTTTGTATCTTCACGATTAAATGAGCTCAAATTAACAAAAGAAGCAAACAGGCAGCTAAATCTAACATAAATACAAGAAAAGGAACAAACCTGGCATGCCCGACCCCTCGACAGCATCCTCCCAAGCAAAAACAAGAAAACAGAAGGCTGAACACGCCTCGTGCTCAATGAGCACGGGGGCGTGCCCAAGTGTCTGCAGAAAAGACAAAGTTGTAGAAGCTTCTATCACCTATCACGGGGGCGTGTCCAGCGGACACGGGGCCATGGTCAACTCTAAGATTCTCAGAATCTAGGAAAATCTTGATAGTACAGATACGCTTCTGCACACGGGGTCGTGCCCAGCGGACACGGGGGCGTGGTCAACTAATGCAGACAAACTGCATTTATTGAAGAAAGAGAAGACGGGTGGACACGGGGCCGTGCCCAATGGACACGGGGCTGTGTCCGGGCTTCTGTGCAGGCTATAAATAGGGGTGCTTGGCTCATTTGCAAACTATCCCTTGACAAACCACCTCTCTCCCACTTCACCCACACTCCACCACCACCACAACACCATCATCCACCACCATCATCCATCATCCATCATAGAGTGTGTGTAGTAGTCTCGGGATCCAAGATTGATAGTAATGGTTCTTGACAATCAAAGGCCATGTTTGCCTAAGTCTCTTACATCACTTGGTGAAGACAAGCATTTAGTGTAATACTTTTTATTTTTAATCTTTTCGCACTTTTTATTTGGTTATGTATTAATGACTTTAATAACTAGTTTCTTATGTTGAAGGTGAATCTTCCTTATCATTTGTCTGTGGTGTCTTTGCGTTATTTTACTGTCTATATAAAATAAAATATTTTCACCATTCATATCTCCACGGACTATATGGAGATATGTTGGCTACCTGGTCGGGGGTTAAGGGAATGGTTTGGTAAGAGTCTTGCCTTGTTCAGTGTATAGATCCTGCAAGGACCTGGGTCAACTTTAGTAGGATCTCCTTCAATACCCACCGGTATTGGATGGCGGGGGTCCGAACTCCTTGATCCCCTCATATGTAAGCTATTATTAAAACTTTAACCCGGCTACTTAGGACTGTATCCCTGCTGACTCAGACTACTTAGCCGAGGGTAACGTCACCTTCAAAAGAGGGGCCTACCACATTATGCATTAATAACTTAATTAATTATCTTTCAATGATCCAACCCTTTAGGATTGTATCCTTGCTGACTCAAACTACTGGGTTGAGGGTAACGTCACCTTCAAAAGAGGGGCCTACTACAATAACTAAGATAATCTCTTAAAAAGTGTAAAAGTGCGGAAATAATCTAAGGTTACACTAAAGGTGAGTCTGTTGGACCCAGTATGGCCTGAACAACTTCTTTTCACGTAATATGGCAAGTGATTTCAGTAGATGTGAAAAAGATGTGCGGAAATGGAAATCAGACTTACAAGAAACAAGACCTACAGAATTATCAAGTTTATATCACTTTGAAACAAAATGGTTTACAAGGTGATTGTAAGATTATTATCTAGTACAAACGAATCTTGAATTCTGTGGGTGAGAGGGCAATGGAGTTTTGATGTATGTATGAATGATAAGCTTCAAACTCACTTTGCTTCTCCTGGTTGAGCCTTCTATTTATAGACGGCTGGGTGCATGAATAAACAATAGTTTATTCATGCAATAAGTCCTGCAAAAAGTGCCCAATTGACATATTCATTTAATCCAACGTTCAAGTTGCCTTTTTCATCATGATATCAATTAATTTCAACTTGCTTCGGTAAGTGTGGCAGGACAGAGCCAATTCAGACAAGTGGGGTATTTCATCAGAATTCTGATAAACCACTTCATCAGAAATTCTGATGAACAAATCATCAGAAAAATCCTGATGATCAGAATCGTCAGAAACTGATGATATTTCATTAGAAATATCATCAGATCCATCAGAAATAACCTTTTCTGATAATCCAATTCAGCTCTTGATCAACTTGTGATTCTTTGAAGTAGATGCTGTGCATTCCAGTTGTCCCATCTGATCTTCTTTTTCTTGTTCATGATCTTCAGGACTGTGATCTCTTCATAGATCCAGTTGATTGTGATTTTCTTCAATACTTACAAATAAAGTTTCCTAACAGTTTCCCCCTAAGTATTGTAAGAAAATGAACTACCTCTATATCTTAACATAAACAACTTTCTTGAAAAAGAAATTTAAAAACAACTAACTTCAGAAACATATAACATAGTCAAACAAATCATTTAATCAGACAAAAATAAAATATTGTTCAAAAACAGGGATTTAATCTCATCATTTCATATAATTGATCTTTACGCCACTTCTGTATTTGTCTCCTGGTTTCAGCCTTTTCTTGTGATCAATTGCCTTTTGAGTTTGTTTGTACATTTCTTTGTACCATCCTCTTGCTTCCATCCAGTTTTCAATGCATTCTTCAATTGTTTTTCTCAGCTGTTGATTGTTCTTTCCCTTTTTCTTGAGCTGCTCTTGTTTTTCATTCATGCAGTTCCTTATATATTTTAGAGTTTGATTTGAATACCTGCATATATCACTGATTCTGAACAGAGCTTTCTCTTCATTAGCATCTTTGAAAACTACACCCATTTCTGGTTGTTCAAAGATTGCTCTAGTTCTCACTAGCTTCGAAGGGATCTTAGCTGGAATACTGGTGTTGAGAGGAGGTATTAGCACCTTGTTGCTGTACTCAAAATTGATACATAGATCAAAGTCTGCCAGTGCAGCCCTTTTGTATAGCTTTGCTGCTGAACTTTTGAGACTTTCAAGTGCTCTTCTGATCACAGCTGAATTACCTTTCATTTCATCAATGATATTCTTCATTTTGACTATTCCCATCGGGTGAATATCATCAGCCAGATTTGCATCAGTAACCTTTTGTTCACTGTTATCTTTTCTGATCAATGTATACTTGTTTTGTGCTTCATAGCCTAAGATGCCTCCTCTAGTGGTCAAAGTATCAATTCTTTCAATTGATACTATTGGATTGGTCATGTGCTTGTGTAGAATTACCCAACCTCCATTGTTTCTGTTTTCAACAATACCTTTACTCATTGGAGAGAGTGGTCTCTTTGGGTTGTCTTCTGGACCTTTCCAGTAGAAATGCTTTAGATGTTCTTCAGGGTACATAATAGTGTGTAAATCTCCTTTTAGCACATACATCTCTCTAATGTTCCCTTCTGAATCTTCTATCATTTCTTTTCTTGGCCTTTTTGAGGAAGTCACTTCAAATTCCATTCTTCTCTTCTCTTTTGTATCCATCATTATGCTTAACTCTGTTTCTCCAGTGATGGCTGTAGAAGATGGCTGAACTGGATCTTGGTCTTTCTGTTGTACCCTTGATGTGTCTGGCTTTGGGACATTTGGTGGAGGACCCATGAGTAGCTTTTGTTTTTCTGGAGGTGGACCCATGGGTTGCTTCTGTTTTTGAGCTGTTGAAGTTTCTGTTTGTTTGGTTTGACTTTGTTGAATGGTTTCTGGTTGTTGTTGAGGAGTTTCTGATCTCCTTGCTTGTCTTTCTTGTGGAATTGGGGCTTTCAGTTCATGAAGATCAACATTTGCTAATCTGGCAACATTATACTGCAATATCTTTACTAACAGATGAACATTAGTGAGAGCTTGAGTATTTGTTTCTTCTTGTTTCTTCATTTTCTGAAACTATTGGTTTTCTTGATTTATTTGTGTAGTCAATTCCACTAACAGTTTCTCAAAAGCTTCAGCCATGCTGCTGCTGTTAGCTCTAAGAAACTGTATTTCTTCAATAATCTTTCCTGAACTTGAGCTTTCTCCTGCAATTGCAACCTCATCCATCTTTTTATTGATATCATGCAGTTCTTTGAGAGCTTTTTCAAATTCTGATGAGCTCTTTCTGTTTTCTGTTGATGCACACATCTGTCGTCTTCGTCTTATGTCGTGTCTCAGTCTCGTTGCGGATCTGAAAGAGGATGATGTCATTATCTCTCATGATGACATCATAATGGTGAAGTCATCATGACATCACTACACAAAAGACAAAAGCATTTATGTAAAGTTAGATGATGAGTTCGGTCAAAATGTATTTCATGATTTCGCTTATGTGTCAAGACCTTAGTTTCGCTCTTATGTCATGTAGAGGTTTCGCTCATACGTACATGTCCGTATGAGTGAAATATGCTTGCCTATATATAGGTCTATGAGCGAAATCACACAGATAGTTCTAGGTGTTGTCTTCCGGTGAGCCACGAAGTGCTGCCGAAGTGTCGTCAGGTTGTAAACGTTATCCAGATCAATAATATCGACAGTTTATAGTAAATACTTGCTGAATTGTACTCGGTTTGTCTGTTTCCGCCGTTCAAACTGAGATAAACATTTAGGTCCGAATACGATCCTACAATTGGTATCAGAGCTAGTGAAGAAGAGTTCTATACATTTCAGCTGCATATTCTGATATTCTACACCTTCTTTGTCATTTTTGAAAATTTTTCACGGTAAAACCAATTCAATTTCACACACAGCACTCGTAATCATGCATTAATAAACCCTTGAAAGTTTCAAAGCTAAAATAGACCTAAAACTTAGTATTTTTGAGGTTTCGCTCGTATTGACTCGTGAAAATGATGATGTCATCAGCTAGTTTCGCTCATCTGATCACCTAGTTTCGCTCATATGAACAAGTTGGTTCCGCTCATTTGGACAACTTAGGTTTCGCTCCAAAGAAAACTTGAGGTTTCGCTCATAAGTCCTATTGTGATTTCGCTCCAGTGTCATTTGGGATTTCGCTTATTGTGACCTTGGGATTTCGCTCTTGTAACCATCAAAGTCAAATCCCGCTCCAAAGTGTTTAGTTGATTTTATTTGAAAGTTTTTGTCAGTCATCGAACAGGATAATCACGTGAATTGTTGTCAGTAGTTGGGAAAATTATCTCGTGTCTTGTGTCAGTTTGCACGAGGTTGTATCGGATGATCAGATTTTGCATGTGATATTATCTTTTCGAGTCTCGTAAATTGAAGTTACTTGTTACATGTGAAGCCGTGTGTCAGCATCATTCATCAATTAATGTGATCATACTGTTCAAGAATAGAGGTTCAATAGAATTGTTTTGTTATTGAAACTTGTCGGCCATCTTCACAAATTAAAGTTGTTTGTTGTCTGCCCAAGTCAGTAAAATCATATACATGTGATTAAAGATAGCAGCCCACTACATGTTGTCGACCCAATCAGATTAAAAAAGGAGTTTGCGGCCCAATCAAGTAATTGTGTAATCGGGACATTTAGAGTAATATCAAGGGTTGTTGGGTTTTGAAATTGTTGCATGTGATCTGGGCCCGATAATCAAGTGATAACTACTATTAAAGTTGTTAGTGTGATTTGTCAGATTGTATGAGATTTTAATTACATCGAGATTCTGATTCAATTTTCTTGGATACTGTGATTAATACCGAGGTCTATCAAGTTGTCGGGTGCAATATAGTCAAAGTGTAATCCAAAGTTGTCGGGTCATAGCAGTTCGCACGTTTTGACATCAAACTCAATTCACATCAAATTCAGTCCGTATAGTGTGTCAACTTTCAGTCCGCACAGAATTATCACCAGTTTGAGTACCAGTGTTATTCTGTTAATCAATAAGTTTTTGAACTAATTGTTGTTTGTTTTGTTCGTCAGGTGATTTACAAGGTGATACAGCTCATTTGAAAATCTGAAAATGGACGAGGAATTTTACAACGCATTCGCTACTCCGGTTACCCAGATCACTATTGCACAGAACACAATGCTCGAAAACGAAACAGGAACAATGCAAAAACCGCCAAAGCTCATGAACATCGAGGAATATAAGGGTTGGGAAGGACGGTTCGAAAACTGGGTGCAAGCCAACTACTTGGATGCGTGGGAATGTGTCGAAACAAAATACATTCGACCGACGAATGATGATGAAGAAGTGGTTCCGATTAAAGATCTAAGCGCCGATGCTAGAAAGAAATACAAAGATGAGAAAATGACGATGAGTCTTCTACAACAAGCTGTGAAAGAAGACATCTTGGTGTTATTTCAACATAATGGAACTTCCTACTCGATTTGGAAAGCTTTAAGATCAAAGTTTGCTGGTAGTCAAGAAATGATAAAGAACAAAAAGTCACTTCTGAAGAAAGAGTTCGATCTGTTTCGTGGTTTGAAGAATGAAAGCACAAGGCAGATTATTGAAAGATATTGCAATCTGCTAGCAAACATGAAGAGATTGAGTATTGAGAAAGACAATGAAGAATTGATCGAGAAGCTTGCAGATGCTTTGCCACACGAGACTTGGGGCACATATCTCATGATGCTTAGAAACAAGAAATGTTTTAGCAGTTTGACACTCAACAAGTTCATTGAGAAGTTGGAAGCTCAAGAGATGGAGCAACGAAAGATTATTCGAATGAAAGATTTCGATGGTGAACAGGATATTGGGTTGTATTACAAAGCAGGGGTGAATGAGAAGTCTACAAATTTATCTCCAAAAATAGAAACTGCTTACAATGCCAAGAATGTTTCTGGAAGTTCATCATCAGGATCAAACAGCAAAACAAGTTTCACATCATTTCCGTCTTTTGATCCGAACATTTCAACAACAAAGAATGGCAAGAAACTTCAGTGCAACATTGTACTGAATTTGGAAAATGATGAAGACTATTCAGCAGAAATTGCTAAGAGTCACATGTCTTTATTGGGAACTGTTCTTGAATCTTATGGTAGTTTTGTTGCAGGTCGAATCGGGAATCCAATGCTGACAAAGGAAGATTACGACCAGATCGATGCTGAAGAGATGGAGCTGATGGATATAAAATGGTGCTTGGCCAGCGTGTTGAGGAGAGCTGAGAAATTCAAGCAAATCACTGGAAGAGATGATCTTCGTGATGCTGGTGTTTCTACTTTAGGTTTTGATAAATCTAAAGTCACTTGTTTTCGTTGCGGGGAGAAGGGTCACTTCAAGAGAGAGTGCACCAATCGTGAAGCAAGTGGAGCTCAGAATCCTTTTAACAACAACAATGATTACTACCGAAAAGCTATTTACCATCATGTTGCTCAACAACCGCCTCAACAACAACAACATCAGGCACAAACTGCGCATGGAAGATATGTGATTGAAGATTCTGGAAAGAGAGCTTGTGCGGTTAATCAAGATTCTTTAATGAAAGCTGATGGTAGTGCCTTGATAATAGATCAAGATGATGAAAAGTTACCTGAAGGGTTTAGCTGGGAAAATTTCACATGGGATAATTATGTTCTAGATCAAACTCAAGCCCATAAAGCTTTTGTAGCCCGAGTTGAAGAGGACAGTGATGATGATACTGGGTATTGGGCGAGAAAAATTGATGCTGATATGAAACTGATTGCTGAAAGTGACAGTGAAGATGAAAAGATTAAAAAGAAGAAGAAAAAGATCAAGATTCCTGCGAGCAGTGATGATGAGACTGTTCCAGTGATCAAAAGGAAAGTAAAGATTGAAGTTCCAAAATTCAAGGTTGATGAAGAAGTCGATGCTAAAAAGATTCCGGTGAAATGTGAGAACTGTGAAGCTGTAAAGAAACAGAACAGTACATTGATCTATAACTTGAACAGCTTAAAGGAATCTTATGATGTGTTGAACAAAGCTATGAACCAGTATAATCAAACAAGTGAAGAACAAGCTACAACAATGAAGACACTTCAGGGTGCTTTTATGACGAAGCAAAAAGTGGTGAACAACTACATTGAGAAGTGTGCTGTGCTTGAACAGAAACTGGAACTGCAAAGAATCGAAACTGAAAGAGTAAACCGTTTGTTGAAAAGTTACTCATGTACTTCTTATGTCATTGACAGGATTTATCCAACTGTTGAAGGCATGAAGGCATTTGAAGAGAATGAAGTAACTGAAGAAAAGAATGATGATGGAAAAGTGGCTGAAGAAAAGACTCCAGAAAAGAAGAACAAGAAGAAGAATGACTTAAAGAAAAAGACTGACAAGAAGGATTCTGGTAAGAAACAAGATGTTGGTTACAACAAGTGTCCACCTCCGCTAGAAAATGGATATTTGCCCAGAAATCCAAATCAGGAAAGAGTCGAAAAAGCAACAAATTTACAATGGGAGTCGGAGTCCTCGGTCAATTTGCCAGAAAATATTGATGTGACTTTTACATCGTCTGACACTGATCATGAGTCCGAGTTAATAAAAAAAGTTGTCGATCAGGTGTTGGATAAAGATGATATAGAGGAGTCAAAGTTGGAGTCCAATTCAGAGTCAAAGTCAGAGTCAGAGTCAAAGTCTGGTTCTGAAAGTTCGAGTTCGACAGTCAACAGTCTTCAGTTAAAAGAGTTTACAACAAAGAATTCATGTTATCAAAATCTAATTTGAATGATGAAACGTTTAAAGTTGCATATACTTTGAATGATTCCGACAAATTATATTCTGATGAGGAATTTCCAATAAGAGGTGTCAAAACTGAATTGATCAAAAAGGTTTTCAAACTAACAGAAATTAATATTTCTGAAATAAAAGATTTAAATCTTAATGGTAAATCTAAACCTTACACCTCAAGAGTTCAACAACGTTTAAACAAGAAAAAGAGTTACAGTTCTAGTTTTGGTTTTCAAAAGAAACCAAACCAAAACCGTAATTTCAAAAAGAAAGGTCTTGTATTTATTCCAACAGAAAAACAGAAAAATGAAAAATATGTTCGTGATTTTAAATCAAAGATGACATTTGTTTCAGGTACATCAGCAGAAGAAGAAGAAAAGAAAGAATTCTGGAGACAATCAAACAAAGAATTCCTTGCGAAGAAGCAAGAAGAGATGAAATTTGCTGATCAGATGAAAGATACGAGAACCTGTTTCCAATGCAACACTGTTGGACATATTGCCAGAGATTGTTCTAAGGCAATACCATCAAAACAGGGAGTTTCTCGTAAACTCAAAGAGAAAGTGATTGAGTTTGAACCACCAATTGACAGAACAAAGTTATTCAAAAATTCTACATTTGAAATTGGTGAATGTTCAAACAAGTTTTACAACAAAAGAGCTAAATCTGACAACCAGAAATGGGTTGTTAAGAAGTCTGTTGGTAGCTCTAGCGATGATTCTGATAGGTCAAAATCAGAGGAGCTATCTTCTGGCGATGAATTTGATTCCACAAAATCAGATGAGCCACAGCTTGAGGTAAAAGGAGAAAAATCAGTTCTGACTGTGGATGATGAAAAATTTCCATCACTTCGGACTGAAAACTATAAAAAGAAAATTGGTAAAGTTGAGATTTCAAACCAATTTTATGATGATAAAAAGGTTTTCGATGTTGAAAAGGCCTTTAACTCCACTGTGAAACATATTTTTGGTAAAATGATTAATCGAAAAGTCAAAGGGGTTAAAGAGTTCTATGAGAAGAAGATGAAGAAAGATAAAGTTGAACCATCCCTGGTTTGTGACTGGGATGGCTCATACTATGAACAATAAGTCTGTGGACTTGCCGGAGATCCCATGTTTGTAATCGTGGATCAGGAATCGGCATCTTTCTTGAAAATTGATGTTTGTGAATGAATCTTATATTGTTAAAATTTTACAGGTGAAGGACTATGCCGGAACTCCCAGGTGGGTAAGTGTGGAGTAGGTATCGGCATTTATCTTGAAACTTACTTTGATAAGTTCATTGTACAAGTGATACAGAGGTTTGTTTTGACATAGTAATTACTCAAGGTCATTAATTTGAACTTGATGTAATTTTCATACAAGTGGTTGAAAGACAATATGATGAACCATGCCCCTATAAGTGGTAAAAACAAACTTATTTTCCGGAAAAATCATTTTGATTAAAACAAACTTAAGTGTTTTGAAATCTAAATGAGAAAATAGTTTGTTGAAAGGGGGAGTTCTGATTGTTTATGCCAAGTGGATGGCGATTTGATGTGATTTGATATCGGTTGTCATATTTCTGTATAGTTTGTTTTCAAATTTCCTAAAATGTGTTTGCATTTTAGGGGGAGTAAGAAATTTTAGAAAATTCAAAAACATTTGAAAATTTTAGAAAATCCAAAAACACTTGAAAACTTGAAAAATCCAAAAACATGATAAAATGAAAATGAGTTTTGTTGTATAAAAGAGGAAATGATAGTACATCAGTGGACGATCACAACATGCTAAAGAATTGGTAAGATAAAAAGTGTTAAACGGTCTCACTGATGATGTGCCAGTAGGTTTTTGCACATTTAGTAGATTGTGACGAGATATAAACCTAAATTTCAAACTTGCGTATATCGTAGGGAAACATCTCTCGGATATATGGGTAACCCCCGAAATCTTGTTTGAAAGGTTCCTTTTTCTGATATACTAGGTCTTTATACTCAGTGATATCTGGGGTATTATTCCGGGACTTCTGTTGATTGGAAGTTCTGACCTAGTCCTCGAATAATACTTTCTGCAATGCTTGAAACATAGCATCACCCTCAGCATAAATGATAAGACAATAAAATTGCTTAGCAATGCTGTTGAAAAAAAGATCCTCTAAAGGGGACACACCCAAAAGTTGAGTCATGATCTCTCTGCTGAACGATAGTTCTGACCTGAGCTCTCATGATTCTTCATAATTTATTAACCCCTACAGATATCATTTGTGTCATAATTACCTGTAAGACTGAATATTGGGATCTGGATACGGGAGTATATTCTGAGGTGGGACACGCGATTGAGTTTAAGTACTTAAGACATTAATATCGTATCTCGAAGCAGTTGAACTTTGTGTGAAAATTTAAGTGGACCAGTATACTGACAATCTAAGTGAATCGTTTAGAACTTAAAATGAAATGAAGCTTAACGGTGTTGGTGATTCGTTTCATAAACTGATATGATCCTCTTACACAAACTCACAAAAATATTGTGTGTAAATATTTCTTTACTGCTTTTCATTCTATTCAAAAATCCCAAAAAGATTTTCAGTGTGTTTTAGCTTAAATTTTGAAAAAGTCAAAAAGATTTTCGACAACTGGTGTTGAAGAGCTGATTTTCAAAATTCCAAGTGCTAAACTTGACGAACTGGTTTGGGAGTGTTGTATGTGAAAGATTTTAAAGTCTTGTTACAAGTGGTCATCAGAAGTTTTGAATTTGATATTTCTTCAAGAGGTTCATCAGAGACTAAATGTTAGATCATTTTTTTGATATTTACAAGTGATGTCTGAGTGTGTTAAAGTTTAATATTAGAAAACTTATGTTTGTGGTAGAGAATGTACAGGTTTGAGGAAGATTCAGGTTCCGATACCTGAAGACTTTGTGATTTCAACATGCCAGACTGCGATCCCAGCATATCGAAAGGGGGAGTCTGAAGACATCCAAGTAGTGATTGTTCGTGGAGAGTCTGTTGGTGATGAAAAGAGAAAGAGAGAAGATTTGAGGATTCTTACAGCGTCAGACACATCAAAGAGTTCAAGAGAACTGATAAAGACTGAAGATGCGAAGACTCGACACTTAAGACTCGTTAACATCTGAGGGGGAGTCTGTTGGTGCACACATCTGTCGTCTTCGTCTTATGTCGTGTCTCAGTCTCGTTGCGGATCTGAAAGAGGATGATGTCATTATCTCTCATGATGACATCATAATGGTGAAGTCATCATGACATCACTACACAAAAGACAAAAGCATTTATGTAAAGTTAGATGATAAGTTCGGTCAAAATGTATTTCATGATTTCGCTTATGTGTCAAGACCTTAGTTTCGCTCTTATGTCATGTAGAGGTTTCGCTCATACGTACATGTCCGTATGAGCGAAATATGCTTGCCTATATATAGGTCTATGAGCGAAATCACACAGATAGTTGTAGGTGTTGTCTTCCGGTGAGCCACGAAGTGCTGCCGAAGTGTCGTCAGGTTGTAAACGTTATCCAGATCAATAATATCGACAGTTTATAGTAAATACTTGCTGAATTGTACTCGGTTTGTCTATTTCTGCCGTTCAAACTGAGATAAACTCTTCTAAGTGACTCGTTTATGTCCGAATATGATCCTACATTTTCTGATGACTCTTGTAGTTTCTTAAGGGCTGCAGCATTGTCTTCTGTTTGTTTCTGCACAGCTTTGACAGTTTCTGACAAAACCTTGATATCTGACTTTTGATTTCTGATTTCTTCTAGTATCAGATCAAGTTTTCCTTTTGTTGTTGTTTTCACAGTTGCAGTTGTGTCTTCAAGTTCTTTGTGAAGTTGTTTAGGGGACATAGACTGATGTCCTTGGGAGATCGGAGAAACAACAGATGTTCCCCTTCTAACACCAGCAGAAAACACATTCTCTGCTGTTCTGAGGTTAAGAGGATTGGAAGATTCCAAATTCTCTATATCCTCACCAGAAAATTGAAACATATTCAAGTTCTGGTTTTCCTCATATCCTTGAACCTTTTCAGGTTCTCCATGAGTTATTGAGAAACTCTTAGTTTTCTCATCCAGGTTTCCTTGATCAGCAGACTGATCTCCACCCGTTGCCACCATATTTTCCTCCTCAGAATCTGATTCAGAAAATGGGTCATTGGTTTTACTCACATCTTGTTTTGAAGAAATAGTGCCTCTCAGTAAGATTTCATGTTTTCCTTGAATTGATTCATTAGAATCACTTTCAGAATCATAAAATTTGTTTATTTTAGAATGTTGTGCACCTGTTTCTCCTATATGTGAGTCTTCAGCATGATGTTCTTCTGTCACAGGACTCATATTTACATCTTCATCAGCTGGATGAGGATCAGATTCACCCTGCTGTTCCATTCTTGGTGTGCTTGATTCCTGTGCATCATGCTCCATGGGGGACACATGTTCAAAAACTCCTTTGTTTTCTGGCCTTTTGTTCAACATCTTCAAGTACTCTGCTCTGTATGGTGAATCTTCTGGTATCAGATTCATCATCTTTTCTGTCACACCCCCAAAATCCACGTGCGGAATACCACCGCTTGGAGGCGTGACTGACCAGGATCCAGCCACCAATTATACTAAACATTGGTCAATAGTAAAGATGTTCACCAACCACAATAGTTAGTAAACATTATAGTTCGAAGTTTTAAAGGTTTAAGTTCAAATAACATTTTAAGTAAATAGCGGAAGCATAAACCAAACAGTTTCAAAACAAAGTTCATAGTTCAAGATTATTTAGAGCCCAACACATGGGCTAGACGACCACTACACATTCCCAAGCTGCAAGCTCCTGAGTCACTGGGTACCTGCAAAGCATGCAGTAGGGTATCAACAAAAATGTTGGCGAGTCCACAAGTTGTCCAGTTTTAATTACCAAAAACTTGTTTCACCAGTTAATTTATCCGTTTATACATGCGATGGGCAGCTACCCCATAGGTAAGCGACTAAACTGTTTTTCCTATACCGAATACTTACTTAACCGTACGTTTCCGTAGTGCCCCGTTTGTCAATGTTCTATCATCATTGACGATTTGCCAGAGTACATTAGTTCACTCCCGTTCCCAGTAACAAGGGTCGGTGTGAGGCTGGTTACACCTAAATAGCGCTATTAACTAATAACCCGTTCGCCAGGCCCCGACGACTAAACAGTATTAAATGGTAGGGACTTAAGTGATAGAGTTTCGTTTAGTGTTGCTTGTTGCATTACCGTATAAACAATAATTAACTAAGAGTTCCCAGTAACAAGGGAAGTAAGTAAGTTTGTTCCCAGTAACAAGGGAAGAAAAGTAAGTTTGTATCCCTCACAAGGGGATAGTGTTGTTTTTAGTTCCGTTTCCCAATCCACCGGGAATGCATGCTTTAAGTTGTGAACTCACCTTGGGTTGCTCGGCAGTTTAGTTTACTTGGTCAAGCAAGCTGGTCACCACGTCCTAACATGGTTACCAGTTTTGGGTCAGGCTCGAATACGGATAAGTCACGTAGGCTTTACACATAACTAGCACATAGCATACATCTCACATAAAGTTATTGGGCCAGTTCTATCACATGTTCAGTATCACATAATCTATTTAAACAGTAACAAACATGAACAGTTCATACAATTCGGCCCAATAACGTAGACAAGTAGCCTAGACAAGACAAGGTGGTCTCGACTCAAGAACACGCGGTCTCGAGTCGCAACAGGGAGGTCTCGAGTCGTGGGCTTCTGGTCTTGAGTAGTGCAGGTATGAGTTGCGACCTCAGGGATCTCGAGTCCAGTCTCGAGTCGCAATCAGAAGATCTCGAGTCGAGACCTTAATGGTCTCGAGTCCCTGAAGTCTGTTTTGAGTTGCTTGGACATGGTCTCGAGTCGCAATCACTGCGGTCTCGAGTGATCACTAGATGGTCTCGAGTCGAAACCAGAGGTCTCGACTCGCACACCTGCTGTTTCTAGAACCCTGCCAAGAATTGTACTAGCCAATAGAATTCCGATTTCATGATTTGGTGTACTATCCAATGGGGGTTTACAAACATGTTTTGTTGTCTAACATCTTAATCAAATCGATCAAACATAGCAAATTTTGAATATTCATATCACATTCAACAAGTTCTTCATCTAGGGTTTTCATTACTATGCAAACATGATCATTTAAATCTTAAATCTAGCATGCGTTTAACTCAAAACAGGAATGTGTATTCATACAATCTATATGTCATGACCACCTTGCATATTATTATCAAAACAACATTTGTCCTATAGCTTCTAACATAAATCGGATGATCATAAGCTTCCCATACATTCTTCATTCAAATATTTTAGTAACTCATTATCATACAAGAGTTCTCACATGTCATTCATCATTTAATCATTCAAAGCAAGTCACACCATTATTCATATAAACACCTAGTGAGCATCTAATAACACTAACCGGTTGATATAAACTCATGACTTATCATACACTTTAACCAATAACTACAAGATACTAACCGGCTAGATGTTGAGGGTATGGAGAATCAATGAGCAAACTTCCGGGTGATGATCTCGAACTTGAACCGAGAGTCCTAGTGTTGCCGGTTGGATCCGAGAGAAAAAAGGGGAGGGGTGGTGCTTGATTGTTAGGGTTCTAGTGAGAGAGAATGTAGGAGAGTGTGTGTGTAGGAGAGTGTGAAGGGATGGTGATTGAAAAGTGGCAAGGTTGGCCATCAACATAGTTTATATACCCGTTCCATGTTGGTGCACCCTTAGGGGCTTTCGGATGGATTAAAGGAGGGGTGCGGCCCAAACGGCCCAACTGTTTACTCGAGACCGAGTGGTCTCGAGTCGGGTTCGCGGTCTTGGCCCACTACATATATATATATATATATATATATATATATATACTACATATACATACTTAGTGCAAGGATCACATAGAACATGAAGATAAAGTACAACTTCCATTTAATAACATATATACACACAATGTAATTACAAAGTATTTGCTCGGGAAAACCTAGAGTGTCACGTTATCCCCAAGTTTTAAGAACTTTCGTCCCGAAAGTTAAGGCAACCACTGACAAGCTAGTATAAGTGAGAACTTTTCAACGGGGTGTCACATCGTCCCCCCATTAGTTTTGAATTTCGTCCCGAAATTCGGTTGTAGTTTCAGTGCTGAGAGTTTCATTAGGGAACAACTGGGGATACTTGCGCTTCATATGGTCTTCCCGCTCCCAGGTAAACTCTGGGCCACGGCGCGAACTCGTACGAGAGGTATCTGGCTACGTTTGAGGGTTTTGATCTCTCGATCCGTGATCTCAATCGGTTCCTCAGTAAAGTGTAGTTGTTCGTCAATAGTGAGTTCCTTGAAAGGAATGATGAGTGTTTCATCTGACAGACACTTCTTCAGATTAGACACGTGGAAGACATTGTGCACAGCACTCAGTTCTTCAGGCAGATTCAATCTGTAAGCGACCTTACCGATCTTTTCGGTAATTTCGAATGGTCTGACATATCGCGGATTAAGCTTGCCCCGTTTTCCAAAACGAACCACACCCTTCCAGGGTGAGACTTTAAGTAGAGCCCGGTCACCAACCTGGAACTCTAGCGATTTCCTATCCTTATCAGCGTAGCTCTTCTGACGGTCACGAGCTGCCTCCATGCGTTGCCTAATCTGGGCAATCTTTTCCGTAGTGTCTAACACAAGTTCTGGACCTGTGATCTGGCTGTCACCAACCTCCGCCCAGCAGAGAGGCGATCGGCATTTACGACCGTACAATGCCTCAAAGGGTGCTGCCTGAATGCTGGTGTGGTAGCTGTTGTTGTAGGAGAATTCTACCAACGGTAGGTACCTTTCCCAACCCTTGCCAAAATCGATCACACATGCCCTAAGCATGTCTTCAAGGGTTTGGATGGTGCGTTCAGACTGCCCATCCGTTTGTGGATGATAAGCGGTGCTCATGTCTAAGCGTGAGCCAAAGGATTTGTGCATAGCTTGCCACAACTCAGAAGTAAAACGCGCGTCCCGATCGGAAATAATAGAGGTCGTCACCCCGTGCTTCGAAACTACTTCCTTTAAGTATACCTCTTCTAAGGTAGAGAACTTGTCTGTTTCTTTAATAGCCAAAAAGTGTGCAGACTTAGTTAACCGGTCCACTATCACCCAAATGGTGTCATTTCCGCGTTGAGACCTAGGCAGGCCAGTAACAAAATCCATGGAAATTTGCTCCCATTTCCATTGCGGGATTTCTGGCTGTTGGAGTAGGCCCGATGGTTTCTGATACTCAGCCTTGACTCTTGCACAAGTCAAACATTTTCTGACATAGGTTGCTATGTGGGCTTTCATGCCAGGCCACCAGTATGTAGTCTTTAAGTCGTGGTACATCTTATCCGAACCAGGATGTACTGAGTAACGGGACTTATGGGCTTCATCCATTACAGGCTCGCGCAAATTCCCATAAAGTGGGACCCATATACGCTCGTTTACGTAGTAAGCACCATCTTCTTTTTGTTCTAGCCGTTTCCTTGATCCTCGCAGGGACTCAGCCCTGACGTTCTCGGCTTTCAATGCTTCGACCTGCGCGTTTCGGATTTGCTTAGGGAGGTTCGAGTGGATGGTGAGCTGTAAGGCACGAACACGCTTGGGTTTGGTCTCCTTTCTGCTGAGGGCATCGGCTACCACATTAGCCTTGCATGTATGGTATTTAATCGCACACTCGTAGTCATTTAGGAGTTCGACCCATCGGCGTTGCCGCATATTCAACTCCTTTTGTTCCATTATGTGTTGGAGACTCTTGTGATCAGTGTAAATCGTGCAGTTGGTACCGTATAGATAATGTCTCCAAATCTTGAGCGCGAAAACCACAGCTCCGAATTCTAAGTCATGTGCCGTGTAGTTCCGTTCGTGGATCTTGAGTTGTCGCGAAGCGTAAGCAATAACCTTCTCGCGTTGCATCAACACGCAGCCAAGTCCTTGAATAGAAGCGTCGCAGTAAACAACGAATTCGTCGGTACCTTCAGGTAAGGAGAGAATAGGAGCACTACAGAGGTTCTTCTTTAGTTCCTGGAAGGCAGATTCCTGAGCATCACTCCATTTATAAGCAACACACTTCTGAGTGAGGGTCGTAAGTGGTTGAGCGATCTTAGAAAATCCCTTGATAAATCTTCAATAGTACCCTGCCAATCCCAAGAATTGGCGAACCTCGGTCGGAGTCTTAGGTATAGGCCAATTCTTAATGGATTCGATCTTAGCGGGGTCAACATGAATCCCATCCTGATTGACTATGTGCCCAAGGAAATGGACTTCTCTAAGCCAGAAATCACACTTCGAGAATTTGGCATAGAGTTGCTCATTGCGAAGGAGTTCGAGAATAAGACGCAGGTGTTGTTCATGCTCCTCTTGACTCTTCGAGTAGATAAGGATGTCGTCAATAAACACAATTACGAACTTGTCGAGGTAGGGTTTGCACACTCGGTTCATGAGATCCATGAAGATTGCAGGTGCGTTGGTCATTCCGAAAGGCATAACAAGGAATTCGTAGTGACCATAGCGGGTTCTGAAAGCAGTCTTAGAGATTTCCTCATCGCGGACTCTCAGCTGGTGATAACCCGATCGCAGATCGATCTTGGAATAATAGCTCGACCCTTGCAGCTGGTCGAACAGGTCGTCGATACGGGGAAGTGGATAACGATTCTTGATGGTAACCTTGTTCAGTTCGCGGTAATCAATGTACATTCGGAATGTGCCATCCTTCTTTTTGACAAAGAGCACTGGGGCTCCCTAGGGTGATGATCTAGGACGGATAAAACCTTTGTCTAAAAGTTCTTGTAGTTGAGTAGAAAGTTCCTTGAGTTCTGCGGGAGCTAGACGATAAGGTGCACGAGCTATAGGTGCTGCTCCGGGAGCTAGCTCGATTTGAAATTCGACCTGACGGTGTCGAGGAAGTCCAGGTAGTTCTTCAGGAAATACCTCAGGATAGTCGTGTACAACTGGAAAATCTTCAATCCTGTTTTCCTCTTTCTGCGTGTTGACAACAAGTGCTAAGATAGCGGTGTGCCCCTTTCGTAAACACTTCTGGGCTTTTAAGAATGAAATGATGCCTGTGAGTTCTCCGCTTTTGTCGCCTTGGACGATAAGGGGTTTGCCAGGAGGATGGGGAATACGAACGGCTTTCTCTTGGCAGAGGATTTCGGCTCGATGCTTGGATAACCAATCCATACCAATGACGACGTCGAAGCTTCCGAGAATGATGGGGAAGAGATCGATACGGAAGGTCTGACCAGACAATTCTAGTTTGCAGTTATGAATAACGTGTGAGGCCTCGAGGTTTCTACCATTAGCTATTTCAACGAGGTGCTTAGAGCTTAACGGCGTAAGAGGGGACTTAAGCTTCTTACTAATACGTAGGGATACATAACTAGCATCTGCTCCAGAATCAAATAATATGGAAACATAACGGTCATTAAGTAGGAACTTACCCGCCACCACGTTGGGGTCGTTCCTTGCTTCGGCAGCCCCAATCACGTATGCCCTTGCATTGTTTCCAGCTCCCTGGTTTTTGTCGTTGTTTCCAGCACCTCGATTATTGTTGTTGCGATTCTGGTTCAGCTGAGGGCAATCCTTTCGAATGTGCCCTATTGCCCCACATTTGTAGCATTCACGGTTGTTTCCTTGTTGCTGTTGTGGTTGTTGTTGATTCTGCCTAGCTGGAAACTGACTCCGGCAGTCTTTGGCTTCATGCCCCATCTTGTTGCATCGCTGACCTGTTGTGGTGTCGGTTACATTTGTTACACTTGGGGTGGTTTCCTCGATAGCCACCCTGTTGCTGAGGGCCCTTGTTGCTTTCAGTCTTCCTTTGTTGAACTGGGGCCTGAGTGGGGTTAGCATCCTTTCCCTGACTTCCATCCCACTTTCGTTTGTTATCGCCAGAAGTTCCAGCAGTAGCACTGATCCTCTTGGGCAACTTGCCCTCCTCCACAGTCTGATTGGTGAGTTTGTGAGCAAGACGAACCACGGGCTGTATGGTATTGAGGTTGGCTGAGGTCACATGGCTCCGGATTTCTGGGACCAAGCCTTTGATGTACAATTCGATCCTTCGATACATAGGTCGGGACATGTTTGGGCAAAGTGCAGCATAGTCGTTGGACTGCTTGGTGTAGGTCTCAATCTCTGACCCAACCATCTTGAGCTCATAGTATTCGTTCTCGAGTTTCTGGATGTCGTCCCTGTGACAGTACTCCTCTTTGATCATGTCCTTGAAATCTTCCCACGCAGTAGCATTAGCAGTTTCCAGACCAAGCATCTGAATCTGTGCTTTCCACCATGAAAGCGCGTTTCCTTCAAGCGTACCAGTCGCGAACTTAACCCAGTTAGCAGGGGGACACTCGCAGACAGCAAAGACAGCTTCGACCTTTTCAATCCAGTGCAGAAGGCCTATGGCACCCTCAGTGCCGTTGAAAGGGAGAGGCTTGCCATCCATGAAGGTTTTGAAAGTACAAACACGTGGCTGCGCAGGCGCAGGCTGACCTGTCGTGAGAAGTGAAGCGAATGGGCTTAGAGGTGAAAAGACGATGTGGGGGTAGGATCTAAACATCCTAAAGTAACGAGTTTACCTCCAGGGTGAGCTGCGAAAGCTGCAGCCACCGTGTTGAGCAAGTTGGTGAACTGAGCCTGAGTCATGTTAACGTTTCCTCTTCCGCGTCCACTCATTGTCTTCATAGCCAGAAAACACGGTATGAGTGTGATGTCGTAATGTATCGAGAATGAGGTAGAAGAGGAATGCACATCTATCTAATTAGGCACACTAGTATGTATAGTAGAGTAATACATAAAGTAAACAAGCAAGTAAACACAAGTCCGAGCTATGAGGTCTAATATGTTGAGTCTTGCCCTTGGATCGTAGTGTCGTCATGAGTCACAGGTTATAGTCTGGTTTTTCTCAAAAAGACTTTCTTTTTAAAATCGAGTTCACTATAACCAATGGCTCTGATACCAATCTGTCACACCCCCAAAATCCACGTGCGGAATACCACCGCTTGGAGGCGTGACTGACCAGGATCCAGCCACGATTTATACTAAACATTGGTCAATAGTAAAGATGTTCACCAACCACAATAGTTAGTAAACACTATAGTTCGAAGTTTTAAAGGTTTAAGTTCAAATAACATTTTAAGTAAACAGCGGAAGCATAAACCAAACAGTTTCAAAACAAAGTTCATAGTTCAAGATTATTTAGAGCCCAACACATGGGCTAGACGACCACTACACATTCCCAAGCTGCAAGCTCCTGAGTCACTGGGTACCTGCAAAGCATGCAATAGGGTATCAACAAAAATGTTGGCGAGTCCACGAGTTGTCCAGTTTTAATTACCAAAAACTTGTTTCACCAGTTAATTTATCCGTTTATACATGCGATGGGCAGCTACCCCATAGGTAAGCGACTAAACTGTTTTTCCAATACCGAATACTTACTTAACCGTACGTTTCCGTAGTGCCCCGTTTGTCAATGTTCTATCATCATTGACGGTTTTCCAGAGTACATTAGTTCACTCCCGTTCCCAGTAATAAGGGTCGGTGTGAGGCTGGTTACACCTAAATAGCGCTATTAACTAATAACCCGTTCGCCAGGCCCCGACGACTAATCGGTATTAAATGGTAGGGACTTAAGTGATAGAGTTTCGTTTAGTGTTGCTTGTTGCATTACCGTATAAACAATAATTAACTAAGAGTTCCCAGTAACAAGGGAAGTAAGTAAGTTTGTTCCCAGTAACAAGGGAAGAAAAGTAAGTTTGTATCCCTCACAAGGGGATAGTGTTGTTTTTAGTTCTGTTTCCCAATCCACCGGGAATGCATGCTTTAAGTTGTGAACTCACCTTGGGTTGCTCGGCAGTTTAGTTTACTTGGTCAAGCAAGCTGGTCACCACGTCCTAACATGGTTACCAGTTTTGGGTCAGGCTCGAATACGGATAAGTCACGTAGGCTTTACACATAACTAGCACATAGCATACATCTCACATAAAGTTATTGGGCCAGTTCTATCACATGTTCAGTATCACATAATCCATTTAAACAGTAACAAACATGAACAGTTCATACAATTCGGCCCAATAACGTAGACAAGTAGCCTAGACGAGACAAGGTGGTCTCGACTCGAGAACACGCGGTCTCGAGTCGCAACAGGGAGGTCTCGAGTCATGGGCTTCTGGTCTCGAGTGGTGCAGGTATGAGTCGCGACCTCAGGGATCTCGAGTCGTAATCAGAAGATCTCGAGTCGAGACCTTGATGGTCTCGAGTCCCTGAAGTCTGTTTTGAGTTGCTTGGACATGGTCTCGAGTCGCAATCACTGCGGTCTCGAGTGATCACTAGATGGTCTCGAGTCGAAACCAGAGGTCTCGACTCGCACACCTGCTGTTTCTAGAACCCTGCCAAGAATTGTACTAGCCAATAGAATTCCGATTTCATGATTTGGTGTACTATCCAATGGGGGTTTACAAACATGTTTTGTTGTCTAACATCTTAATCAAATAGATCAAACATAGCAAATTTTGAATATTCATATCACATTCAACAAGTTCTTCATCTAGGGTTTTCATTACTATGCAAACATGATCATTTAAATCTTAAACCTAGCATGCGTTTAACTCAAAACAGGAATGTGTATTCATACAATCTGTATGTCATGACCACCTTGCATATTATTATCAAAACAACATTTGTCCTATAGCTTCTAACATAAATCGGATGATCATAAGCTTCCCATACATTCATCATTCAAATATTTTAGCAACTCATTATCATACAAGAGTTCTCACATGTCATTCATCATTTAATCATTCAAAGCAAGTCACACCATTATTCACATAAACACCTAGTGAGCATCTAATAACACTAACCGGTTGATATAAACTCATGACTTATCATACACTTTAACCAATAACTACAAGATACTAACTGGCTAGATGTTGAGGGTATGGAGAATCAATGAGCAAACTTCCGGGTGATGATCTCTAACTTGAACCGAGAGTCCTAGTGTTGCCGGTTGGATCCGAGAGAAAAGAGGGGAGGGGTGGTGCTTGATTGTTAGGGTTCTAGTGAGAGAGAATGTAGGAGAGCGTGTGTGTAGGAGAGTGTGAAGGGATGGTGATTGAAAAGTGGCAAGGTTGGCCATTAACATAGTTTATATACCCGTTCCATGTTGGTGCACCCTTAGGGGCTTTCGGATGGATTAAAGGAGGGGTGCGGCCCAAACGGCCCAACTGTTTACTCGATACCGAGTGGTCTCGAGTCGGGTTCGCGGTCTCGGCCCACTACATACATATATATATATACTACATATACATACTTAGTGCAAGGATCACATAGAACATGAAGATAAAGCACAACTTCCATTTAATAACATATATACACACAATGTAATTACAAAGTATTTGCTTGGGAAAACCTAGAGTGTCACATTTTCTGACAGAACAGGCACATCATAATCTGACTTCCACGATCCTGCAGCAGTCCAAGGTCTCATAATTTCTGTCTTCCACATATTTTCTGATGCTGGAATTTCTATGTTCCTTTTTGAAAAAGCTTCAGAAATTATGATTGATAGAAATCTTGGAAAGGGTAGATGTGAATCTATCCTTCCAATATTAGTCAGAATTGATCTTCTGATCAGAATAAATATTTCTGCTCCAAAATCAATGCTCAATCCATTAATAAGACTGAACATGATTGTTAGAATGTTCATATTTATCTGATCTGTACCTCCAATCTTTGATGATAGACACTTGTTCAGAATTTCCATTAAAACTTACCAGAAGGCAGGTAGCTTGTTTCTCTTGAATTCATTGATTTTTGAGATCTTTGTTTTGTAACCATTACAGCATCAAGTTGTGAGAACATATCTTCTTTTTCTGGTGCTTCTTCATAGCTCTGATTTAAGGGTAGTTCCAAACATTCCCTTATCTTCTCCGGTGAAATTGTAATAAAGATATTTCCCCATACATGTGCTGTTAGCTAAGTCTGACTTGAGATTTTGAGAGTTTTTACAACTTGTTGTATGAGTTCTTGTGGTACCTCTCTGGTCTTTGTAAGAGCTTGAGCTATCGGGCATCTGGTTAGAAATTCAATGAGAATTTGACACTTCATATCATACTCTTCGATGTTATCATTCATTGCTTCATTATTGCTCTTTAATGGAAAAAAATCAGCTTCAGTTATAAAGGGAACAGTGTATTCAACTGGTGGTATGTTGATGTTGATAGCTGCCATTGAGAATTTGGGTTTTGGTTTCGGAAAAGGGTTTTAGGGTTTTGAATTTGAAGGTTGATGATGGGAGTCTCTGTTTTTGAATGAGGTATTTATAGTGTACACAGACAGAGATTCTTGAGTGTTTATCGTGGGTTGTTTGTGTTCAAGGTGGTTAATAACACCTTAATGAAGTTTTAATCCTTTTAAAGAAACAACAGTTTTTGAAAACCTTTGGTTTATCTCTAATTTAATGTAAATCCTTTAGAGAGACTTAGAGATTCCAATGATTTTGCTGATAAATACTAATTTCCAACTTGCACCTTTTCTTTATGTGGGACCCCTTTTGTTTCAAAAAGGTCCAATAGAAACCTCTTATGTATCTTCCCAGATATTTCTCATGATGATATATATCAGAAAATTTTGAATAAAAATTTTGAGAGTTGTATTTTCTTCATATGTCATCAGAATGAAATTGATTCATTTATAGAGGATGAATCATCAGATTTTTTTATTTTTATTTTATTTTATTTATTATTATTTTTTTAGATGAGAGGGAATGAGTAGAGTTCCGAGATTTTTACTTACATTGAAGTCTTGTGTTAGTGTATGCGTCTGTCGACTTCGTCTTGTATCGAGTCTTGTGTTTAGAATGATTAGATCAGTGCACGTATTTCAAGATATGGAGATTTCGCTTGAAAGAGAGAGATTTCGCTTGAAAGGGTCTTGTGTGGTTTCAAGCGAAATCACCTAAAGCTATTTCGCTTGAAATAGAGTGTGTTACTCTCAAGCGAAATCTGACTCTCTATATATAGGCACTCCCAAGCAAAATCTGTATCATTTATTCCGGTTAGAGCAACGAAGTGCTGCCGAAGTGTCGTCTCAGTGTAAAACATTTGATTATCAATACTACGACAGTTTAAAGTGATAATCTTGCCGAATTGACCTCAGTTTGTCTGTTTCCGCCTTTCAAACTGAGCAAAACTCTTCTGATCGACTTGTTCGGGTCTGAAAACGATCCTACAAGTGGTATCAGAGCTCAGGAAGAAGAGTTCTTACCAATTTAGCCGCAAAATCTGATTTCTACACCTTCTTTTTCAAAATTCAAAACTTTTTACGGTTAAAATCGGCTAAAATTCTCACAGATTGTGCGCATTAGCATTTTAACAAAGCCTTGAAACTTTCAGGCCTAAAATCGATCTAATTCAGATAAAAATTAAGTTTTCGCTTGAAAAACATGTACGAGATGATGACATCAGCAGCTCTTCAAGCGAAATCTGTCTTGTATTTCACTTGAAAACCGGGATTTTGCTTGAGTTTTCGATCTGATTTCGCTTCAAATCTGCAATTTTGCTTCAGTTTGGTTATTTCGCTTCAGTAATTACGCTTGAATCACATATTTCGCTTCAGTCTGTGATTTCGCTTGAAAGAAGTGTAGGTTTAAGCGAAATAGGGTATTTAGCTTGAACTGGGTGATCTCGCTTGAATAGATATTTCGCTTGAGAACTAGTGATTTCGCTTGAGTACATTGTTTGAGAAGTTTTGAAAAACCGAAACATGGACGAGGATTTTTACAACGCATTCGCTACTCCGGTTACCCCGATCACTTTGGCACAGAACACAATGCTGGAAAACGAAACGGGGACTATGCAAAAACCGCCTAAACTCATGAACATCGAGGAGTATAAGGGTTGGGAAGGACGGTTTGAGAATTGGGTACAAGCTAACTATTTAGATGCTTGGGAATGTGTTGAGACGAAATACGTTCGACCGATGAATGATGATGAGGAAAAGATTGCTATTAAAGATCTAACTGCCGATGCTAGAAAGAAATACAAAGATAAGAAAATGATGCTAAGTCTTTTACAACAAGCAGTGAAGGAAGATATTTTGGTTCTATTGCAACATAATGGAACTTCTTATTCAATCTGGAAAGCATTAAGATCGAAGTTTCATGGAAGCGAAGAAATGGTTAAAAACAAAAAGTCACTTTTGAAAAAGGAATTTGATCTGTTTCGTGGATTGAAGAATGAAAGTACAAAGCAAATCGTTGAACGATACTGCAATTTGTTAGCCAACATGAAGAGATTGAGCATCGAGAAAACTAATGAAGAGTTGATCGAAAAACTAGCTGATGCTTTGCCATATGAGACTTGGGGCACATATCTCATGATGTTGAGGAACAAGAAAGGTTTTAACAATCTGACAATAAGCAAGTTCATTGAAAAGATTGAGGCTCAGGAAATGGAACAGAGAAAGGCTTTGAGAATGAAAGATTTTGACGGTGAACAAGACATCGGACTGTATTACAAAGGTGGTGTCAGTGATAAAACCACAAATCTTTCACCGAAAATTCAAACTGCATTCAATACAAAGAGTTCATCTGAAAGTTCTTCTAAAGGATCAAACAGCAACACAAGCTTTTCATCATATTCGACATTTGATCCGAACATTTCAGCAACAAAGAATGGCAAAAAGCTGCGGTGCAATATTGTTTTGAATCTGGAAAATGATGAAGATTATTCAGCAGAAATTGCTAAAAGTTACATGTCTTTGTTGGGAACAGTGTTCGAATCTTACGGTAGTTTCGTTGCAGGTCGGATCGGAAATCCTATGTTGACAAAAGAGGATTATGATCAAATCGACGCTGAGGAAATGGAATTGATGGATATTAAATGGTGTTTGGCTAGTGTGTTGAGACGAGCTAAGAAATTTAAGCAGATCACAGGAAGAGATGATTTACGTGAAGCTAATATTTCTACTTTAGGTTTTGATAAATCTAAAGTCCCTTGTTTTCATTGCAGGGAAAAAGGACACTTCAAGAGGGAGTGCAAAAACTGCGAAGCAAGTGGAGCTCAAAATCCTTTCAACAACAACAATGATTACTATCGGAAGGCGATCTATCATCAAGTTGCTCAACAACAACAAGAAGCACAAGTAGCACATGGAAGAAAAGTGATTGAAGAATCTTCAAAGAGAGCTTGTATGATGAATCAGGATGACACAGAGCCAACAAAAGATTTTAGTTGGGAAAAATATATTTCAACTGATAACAAAGCATGCCTGATAAACCAAGATGATGAAAAGTTGCCTGAAGGTTTTAGCTGGGCAAATTTCAACTGGGATGATTATGATCCAAACAAAGATTCAAATCACAAAGCGTATGTTGCTCGAGTTGAAGAAGATAGTGATGATGATAGAGAGTATCATGCAAGAAGTTTGGCAGCTCATTTCAAAATGATGGCAGAAAGTGATAGTGAAGATGAAAAAGCCAAAAAGAAAAAGATCAAAACACCAGTCAGCAGTGATGACGATGAAGTTCCAGTGATAAGGCAAAAGGTAAAAGATGTTCCAAAGTTCAAAGCTGATGAAGAAGTTGATGCTAAAAAGATTCCTGTGAAGTGTGACACTTGTGAAGCTATAAAGAAGCAGAACAGCACATTGATTTATAACTTGAACAGTTTGAAGGAATCTTATGATGTCCTGAATAAAGCTATGAATCAATACAATCAAACAAGTGAAGAACAGGCAATGGCAATGAAGACACTTCAGGGAGCTTTCATGATAAAGCAGAAAGTTGTGAACAATTACATCGAGAAGTGTGCTGTGCTAGAACAGAAACTTTAAACTCAAAGAATTGAAACTGAAAGAGTTAATCATTTGTTGAAAAGTTACTCATGTACTTCTTATGTTATTGACAGGATTTATCCAACAGTAGAAAGCATGAAGGTATTTGAGGAAGAAGAAATTTCTGAGGCAAAGAATTCTAAAGAACAGAAGGTTTCTGAAGAAAAGACTCCTGAAAAGAAGAAAGAAAAGAAGAAGGATAACAAAGAAAAGACTTCTGGTAAGAAACAAGGTTTTAGTTACAGCAAGTGTCCACCCCCGCTTGAAAATGGATATTCTTCGAGAAATCCAAATTCAGAAAGAGTCGAAAAAGCAACAAATTTACACTGGGAGTCAGAGTCTACAGTTAACTTGCCAGAAAATATTGATGTCACGTTTACATCATCTGACACTGATCATGAGTCCGAGTTAATAAAGAAAGTAGTCGATCAGGTGTTGGAAAAAGATGAAACTGAGGAGTCAAAGTTGGAGTCAAACTCAGAGTCAAAGTCAGAGTCAGAGTCAAAGTCTGGTTTTGAAAGTTCGAGTTCGACAGTCAACAGTCCAAAGTCTTCGGTTAAGAGGGTTTACAACAAAGAATTCATGTTATCAATGTCTAATTTGATTGACGAAACGTTTAAAGTTGCATATACTTTGAATGGTTCTGACAAATTATATTTTGATGAGGAATTTCCAATAAGAGGTGTGAAACCTGACATGATCAAAAAGGTTTTCAAATTAACAGAAATTAATATTTCTGAAATAAAAGATGTAAATCTTAATGATAAACCTAAAACATACACCTCAAGAATTCAACAAAGAGAAAACAAGAAAAAGGGTTACAGTTCTGGTTCTGGTTTTCGAAAGAAACCAAACCATAACGGTAATTTCAAAAAGAAAGGATTAGGATTTATTCCTTCAGAAAAACAGAAAAATGAAAAATATGTTCGTGATTTTAAATCAAAGATGATATTTGTTTCAGGAACATCTACTGAAGAAGAAAAAGAAAATCTGTTCAGAAACCAGTCGAACAAAGAATTCCTTGCAAAGAAGCAAGAAGAGTTAAAGTTTGCTGATCAGATGAAAGAAACGAGAACCTGTTTCAAATGCAACAATGTTGGACATATTGCCAAAGATTGTTCAAAGGCAATAAAATTAAAACAGGGAGTTTCTCGTAACTTGAAAAACAAACAGGTTGAGTTTGAACCACCAATTGATAGAACAAAATTATTCAAAAATTCAACTTTTGAAATTGGTGAATGTTCAAATAGATTTTACAAGAAGAAGGGAAACCTTGACAACCAGAAATGGGTTGTTAAAAAGTCTGATGGTAGTTCTATCAATGATTCTGATTCTTCAAAATCAGAGGAGCTATCTTCTGGCGATGAATCTGATTCCACAAAGTCAGAGGAGCCACAGGTTGAGATTAAAAGTGAAAAATCAGTACCGACTGTGGATGATGTGAATTTTCCACCACTTCCGGCTGAAAATTTTAAGAAAAAAGTTGGTAAAGTTGAGATATCAAACCAATTTTTCTTAGAAAAGAAAGAGTTTGATATTGAAAAAGCCTTCAATTCCAAAGTTCATCATATTTTTGGTAAAATGGTTGACATGAAGGTTAAAGGAGTGAAGGAGTTTTATGAGAAGAAGACGAAGAAAGATAAAGTTGAACCATCCCTGGTTTGTGACTGGGATGGTACATATTACGAACAGTAAGTCTGTGGAGTTTCCGGAGCTCCCAAGTTGGTAATCGTGGAGCATGAATCGGCATCATTCTGGTAAAATTGTTTGTGAAAAAGTGTGACTTGCCGGAACTCCCAGGTTGGAAAGTGAGGAGTAGGAATCGGCATCTTGAGATTTCAACCTACATATGGTAACTTACAAGTGGTATTGGTTGATAAGTCATGTGGTTGAAAAATTGATTGAAAAAGGTTTTTACCTACAAGTGGTAAAATCAAGGTCATTAGGTTGAACTTGATTGAATTATTATTACAAGTGGTAAATCAGGGACATTAAGTTGTATCTGATTTCCTACAAGTGGTTGAGAAACAAAATGATGAGTTTATCCCCTAACCTACAAATGGTTAAAATCAATCAACAAAACTTATTTTCCGGAAAAACCATTTGATTAAAACAAACTTAAGTGTTTTGAGATCAATGGGAAAGTAGTTTGTTGTGAGGGGGAGTTCTGATTGTTTAGGCCAAGTGGATGGCGAAATGAAGTAATTCGATATCTGTTGTCACGTTGTTTGTACAGTTTGTTTTCAATTTTCTTTAAATGTGTTTGAATTTTAGGGGGAGTAAGAAATTTCTGAAAATCCAAAAACATTTGAAAATTTGAAAAAGTCAAAAACATGATAAATTTAAAATGAGTTTTTGTGTCAAAGAAGAGGAAGTGATAGTACATCAGTGGACTATCAAAACATGCTAAAGAAATGGAAAGTTAAAATGTGATAAAAGGTCTCACTGATGATGTGCCAGTAGGTTTTTGCACATTTAGTAGATTGTGACGAGATATAAACCTAAATTTCAAACTTGCTTATATTGTGGGGAACATCTCTCAGATATATGGGTAACCCTCGAAATCTTGTTTGAAAGGTCCCTCTTTCTGAGATACTAGGTCTTTATGCTCAGTGATATCTGGGGTATTATCCCGGGACTTCTGATTTTGTGGAAGCAATGGCCTAGTCCCCGGAGAATACTTTACGCTTGCTTGTAAAATATAGCGCCGTCCTCAGCAAAAATGATGAAACAATAAAATTGATAATCATTGCTGTTGTAAAAAAGATCCTCTAAAGGGGACGCACCAAAAGTCGAGCCGTCATCTCTCTGCTGAACGGAAGTTCTGACCTGAGCTCTCACGGTTTCGCAATTTAACCCCTTACAGATATCATCTGTGGTATACTCACCTGTAAGACTGAATATTGGGATCTGGATACGGGAGTATATTCTAAGGTGGGACACGCGATTAAGTTTAAGTGCTTAAGACATTAATTTCGTATCTCGAAACAGTTGAACTTTGTGTGAAAATTTAAGTGGATCAATATACTGACAATCTAAGTGAATCGTTTAGAACTTAAAATAATTAAAGCTTAACGGTGTTGGTGATTTGTCTCAAAAACTGATATGATCCTCTTACACAAACTCGCAAAAATATTGTATGTAAATATTTCTTTACTGCATTTCATTTCATTACTTTCAAAAATCCAAAAAGATTTTAGTGTGTTGTAGCATAAATTTTGAAAAATTCAAAATGATTTTCGACAACTGATGTTGAAGAGCTAATTTTCAAAATTCCGAGTGCTAGACATGATGAACAAATGGTTTGGGAGAGTGTGTTTTGAAAAGAAAAATGATATTTCTTCAAGTATTTCATCAGAGATTTACGTTGTAAAATCATTCTTTGATTGTATAATTACTGCAAGTGATTCATTAGATGGTGAGATTGTTTTTACAAGTTATTATCATAAAATTTATTTTTGGGTAGAGAATGTGCAGGATAAGAGCTAGGTGATCTTGGATAGATGATAGAGAGCCAGGTTCCGATACCTAAGGACTCTGTGATTTTAATAATCCAGGCTGCGATCCCAGCTTATTGAAAGGGGAGTCTGAAGATTGTAGAGCCAAGTTTCGATTCTGGATTTCACGCAAACTGCTGATGCTGATGAACTTAAGGAATCAAGAGTTTTGATAAAGAGAAGAGAGAAGATTTGAGGATACTTACAGCGTCAGATACTTCAGAGACTTCAAAAGGACTGATAAAGACTGAAGATGCGAAGACTCGACCCTGAAGACTCGTCAACATTCGAGGGGGAGTCTGTTAGTGCATGCGTCTGTCGACTTCGTCTTGTATCGAGTCTTGGGTTTAGAATGATTAGATCAGTGCACGTATTTCAAGATATGGAGATTTCACTTGAAAGAGAGAGATTTCGCTTGAAAGGGTTTTGTGTGGTTTCAAGCGTGTTCACCTAAAGCTCTTTCGCTTGAAATAGAGTGTGTTACTCTCAAGCGAAATCTGACTCTCTATATATAGGCACTCCCAAGAGAAATCTGTATCATTCATTCTGGTTAGAGCAACGAAGTGCTGCCGAAGTGTCGTCTCAGTGTAAAACGTTTGATTATCAATACTACGACAGTTTAAAGTGATAATCTTGCTGAATTGACCTCAGTTTGTCTGTTTCCACCTTTCAAACTGAGCAAAACTCTTCTGATCGACTCGTTCGGGTCTGAAAACGATCCTACATCTTGTCGTTCTGAACTCCACATTTTTGTTCTGATATACAGGAAATATTTTTCATACAGCTTGTTCCAGTCCTCAGAAATTTTTTTTGAAAGAAACTTATTTCAAAAAAAAATTAGTTGGTCATAAGTTTCTTCAACTCTGGTTAAAAGCATTGTTTTTTCTGATGATATGTCAGACTTCCTGTTTTTCAAAAGATTTTTCTGATAAAAACTTGATTTTCTGATTTATTGTCAGATTTTCTGGTTAACTTGAAAATTTTCTGGTGAATGATCAGATTTATGTGGCTTAATGAGTTTTCTGAATAGATACCATATTTTCTGATTGATTATCAGATTTTCTGAATTTCACTAAATCCTGTCAAATCTCATGTTGGTTTCACCAGATTTTCCTTTTTTTTTATCAGACATGTTGTGTTAGTTCCCCCTAGATCTATTAACATCAAGAGATGAAAAGAAATAAAAGCAAACCTGAAAAAAAATAAAACACTCAGCAAGGAAAAACAAACAACAACTACTCCTCCTCCTCCAACACGTTGTACATGCACTTCACATATAACCAAAGACTGGTTATTCGACCGGTGTGATTCGTTGATGGTGTCAGGGTGGCTTCACTAATGTTTTCTTGAAGTACCAGCTCGGTCCTTGGATAGCAGCTTCTCACTCCTCCGAAGTCCAGCTGACTTGTGATCACCTTGGTTACGAATCGAGGGTAGATCAGAAAAGGTTGACGGTCGTGGATGTTTGCTTCTAGGTCTCTCATGAGAAACTTAGCATAGTTGTAAGGTTTTTCTTGTATAACAGCATGAACCACTTCCATCATCTTATGAGACAGCTCGTTGAAGTGTCCAATCTTCTTGGAGAAGCAGACACTTAGCTGTGTTACCAAAAACCGGAAAGGTGGTATAAAACCAGATTTGCTACCAGCCCTTGACGAGTTGAGTGTATGATAGCTCATTTCAGTCAAGGTCTGTTGCACATTTACCTTCTCCAGAAATTTGATTTCTTGATCATTACCCAGTTTGAGGACATTTCTGATTGTTTCCTCTTTTAGGGTAATCTTTACCCCCATAACCTCACTTTCAATCCACACGGAAGTACCACTAAAAATGATTTGAGAGTTCCACCAGAACTCTTGGAGAAGTTCTGGATAAATTGTGACATGTGATGATACAGCAAAGCCCAAAGGACTTCGCATGATCATATTGTACACAAACCTGCAGTCCTCCCATGCAGGTCCTTCCAAGTTGGATCTTAATCTAAGATTATGAAGTCTGTGAAATGGGAGAGGGAATTGAGTGGCTTTCATCAATTTTGGGCGACCCATTTTTAGATAAGATAAAAATCTATCGAAGAGCTATTGAAGAGATAATTTGTTGTGAAGTGAGTTTTATTTAGGTTGTTAATATTTATAGATGAAAGTGATATTAACAGCCAACCCTTTTCTCTTTAATTAAGACGATATCTGTTGCAGTGAATGTAACAGTGAATGTAACAGTGAATGTGACAGTCTACTAAGCCCCATGTGTGAGTAAGCATTTAATGACTAGGCGGCTACTTTCATAGCTCCTAATGATTCTAGTGCCTACGTGTCACTTAAGTTTCTTATGAAAAAATGACGTTGCATGCATTTGCAGAAGAAAAATGAAATTCAATAATCTGAAAAAAAAATTTGAGACAGTTGATTATCACAGCTGTACGGAATTTCATCAGTATGCATGTTACTTTTCCCCCTTTTTGTTTTGTTTTTTTTAATTAACATCAAACAAAAAAAAATACAAAAACAAAATATACACAAAAGTGAGTAAATACAATATGTGGGATATGCATGAAGATGGAATAATTATGATGATTACAAATTGTTCTGATGTTTCAACCTAGTTTCTGATTTTATATCAGAACTTCTGGTGTTTTCACCAGATATTCTGATATTTCTTCAGATTATCTGATAAATTATCATTTATTGATGATTCATCAGATTTTCTGATGTTCCATCATATTGATAGATTGTTTCATCAGAAGCTAGTTGATTTGTTCTATGAATATCAGAACTTTGATGTTCAACAAGTTGGTTTTCAATTTGTTTCTTTGTGTTTTCTGAAAAATCTTCATCATTTAGATTAACCATGCCTAGTTTGCTGATCAAAAAATTGTGTCTCTTTTCATCAAGAGGCTTTGTAAAGATATCAGCAATTTGATTTTCAGTTGGAACAAAATACATTTCAATGTTAGCTTTTTCCACATGATCTTTTATGAAGTGGTATCTGACGTCTATGTGTTTGGTTCTTGAGTGATGAACTGGATTTTCTGTTATTGCAATAGCACTCTTTGAGTCACATAGAATTGGAATTCTTGTCAGAGTTACTCCATAATCTTTCAGTTGAGTTTGCATCCACATCACTTGTGAACAGCAACTTGCTGCTGCTACATATTCTGATTCTACTGTTGATGTGGCAACACATTTTTGTTTCTTGCTTGCCCAACATACCAATTTTTCTCCCAAGAGTTGACAAGCACCAGATGTGCTTTTCCGGTCAATTTTGCACCCTGCATAATCTGCATCTGTGAATGCAATTAATTCAAGGTTTGTATCCTTAGGATACCAGAGACCAAGTTTTGATGTGCCTTTGAGATATTTGAAAACCCTTTTTACAGCTTTTAGATGGGATTCTTTGGGATCACATTGATATCTGGCCAGAAAGCATGTTGCAAACACGATATCTGGTCTGCTTGCAGTTAAATATAGCAGTGATCCTATCACCCCTCTATAGGTTTTAATATCTACACTTATTCTATCCTTATCAGAATCTAACTTGTTCCCTGTTGCCATGGGAGTTTTTGAAACATGGCAGTTTTCAAGTGAGTATTTTTGTAGAATTGTTTTCACATATTTTGATTGACTAAAAAATATTTCATCAATTCTTTTTTTAACTTGTAACCCTAAGAAAAAGGTTAACTCACCCATCATACTCATTTCTGTTAGTGCATTTATGTCTATCGCCTTCGTCAATCCGAGCCGTAGCGAGAAACAGAAGAAAACAAGTCTTTATAGTGTTATAACTAGGCAAAAGGCAAGGTGGCAATCTTGTAATTAAAGAGAAGTTTCATTAAAGCCTTGGACTATATATAGGGAGGTTATGTCATAGATTAGAGACTTTTGTCTCATTTGTGTTTAGGAGAGCTCTAGATCTAGAAAGAGAATCTAGAGAGAGAAAGTGATTCAAGGTGCTTGTTCTTGTTAGATTTCTAATAGAATCACGTTTATATTACATCGTGTGTGTTAGGTCGCATTCGTGTGTGGTTTTCGCACATCATACGTTCGTTTCGCAATCGTTTCGGAGTTAAAATCGGTCCTACAAGTGGTATCAGAGTTTAGGAAGAAGAGTTCAGCTTGATTTCATTGTTTTTCTGACTTCTACACCTTCTTTTTCAAATTGGACAAGATTTATCGGTCAAAATGGATTAAATTTTTCACAGAACGTGCGAAACAGTGTTTTAACAAAGCCTTGAGAGTTTCAGATCAAAATTCAGCTTTAAAATGACAAAAATGGACCAAAAACATGATTTCGCTTGAAGATTATAGCTGATTTCCCTTCATTTCGACATTTCGCTTGAAATTAGCATCTGATATCGCTTGAATCAATGATTTCGCTTGAAAGGAATCAGTCATTTCGCTTGAAAGAGTTATACAAGTGATTTCGCTTGAAATCAATATTTCGCTTAAAAAGAGGAATTTTGTGTCGAAATCATTTCACGTCAACCGAGTGTCGTATGTTTTGGAATATTTGATATTATTGATTCTGATTGTGTTTGTTTGATTGTATTCAGGTTTACATTATGGTTGAAGAGTTTTTCAACACGTTTTACAACGCGTTTACCTCGGATACAATGGATGCTTCAGAGGTTACACCTAAAGCGATAACTAAAACGATCAAGGACAACATCAAACATGACAACTTTTATGGAACCTATTCAAAACCTCCGAAGGTGGATAACATTGAAGATTATGTATGGTGGAAGGAGAGGTTTGTCAATTGGACGAAAGCATATGCACATGAGAGTTGGTTTTGTTTGAAGTTTGGATATGCTAACCCAACAAATGACAAAGGAGAAGAAATTCTGATTAAAGATTTTTCAGAGGAAGACAAAAAGAAATTTTCATACGAACAGAAGATGATTGCTTTGATTCAGCAATCAGTTCGAGATGACATTTTTTCATTACTAATACATGATGGGTCATTGAAATCTGTGTGGAAAGCTTTGAAGGCGAAAGCTAAGGGGGGTAAACAAATTCAGAAAAACAAAATCGCGTTATTGAAAAAAGAATTTGATTTATTTGATAGTTTAAAAGGAGAGACAGTGAGGCAAATGATTGAGATGTTTTGTCATTTAAAGATTGAACTAGAAAGATTTAAAATTGTGAAGACTAGAGAAGAAGTTGTTGATAAAGTAATTGAAGCGTTACCACGAGCTGATTAGTGGCAAACGTTTGTTTTTATCTTGAAAAATGATGCTCTATATGATACGATTACTCTTGATGTTTTGTTAGAAAAAATTGAAAGTCATGATCTGGAGCTACAAAAGCAAAATAAGATGAGTGGTTCATCGCATCATCAGAATGTTGGTCTATACTACAAAGGCAATGTACCTTCGGAGAAAGTTGTCAGTTCACCAAAGACAGCATTCAGTGGTGAGAAGATGAAGGAACCACAAACAACCTCATCAAGTTATCATTCTGGATATCATTCATCTTCAAAATCAAGTTCTGATGAAGCAGAGGAGATTCTGTGCAACATTGCTCTCAAACTGAAGAATTCTCCGTCGATGAGCATCAATGCAGCTAAACAACAAATGAGTTTTCTAGCATCTGTTCTGGAATCGTATGAAGGTCTTGTAGCTGGTAAAATTGGAAACTCAGAATTAACCAAAGAAGACTACGACCAGATTGATGGAGAAGAAATGGAGCTCATTGACATTCGCTGGTGTTTGGCAAGTTGCATTCGCTGAGCTCAAAGATATATGGAGATTACCAGGAAGCAATCGTTAGGTGGTCCGTCAACGAAGCTTGGATTCGACAAATCCAAAGTGACCTGCTTCAGATGCAAGCAAAAGGGTCATTTCAAAAGAGAATGTAGAAATTCTGAAGTTGCTGAATCTGAGAGACCTTTCAACGATGACTATTACCGAAAGGCGATTTATCATCGTAGTAAAGAAGAACTAAAGATGATCGAAAATATTCCAAAAGAGAAGTCCAGAGCTTATGCAGTAATTCATGACGATGAAGGTTTTGACTGGAGTCAGATTCTTCCAGATGAAGATCATCCTGTAACAGCTCATGGCAGAAAAGCATCAAAAGCCGAACATAATGTTCTTGTTGCTGAAATTCGTGAAGAAATCAAAGAAAAAGACACAGTTGAGATAAAAGAGAAAACTCGAGAAGAGATTTTAAAAGAGAAAACTAAGAGAGAAAGATTCATTGTGGGGTGCAGAATGGAGAAAATGCAGGAAGAATATGAGAATGCTGTTGCGAACAAAAGATGGGATAAGAAACAAGAATGTTATGTCAACAAACAAGGTGAACCGGTTGTTCCAAGAAGTGACATGGTTCATGATGATGTTCTCCTTGTTATTCCTCGATCCGGCGAATATTATTCCAATGTTGCAAAAGACAAGACATATGTGAAAAGGCTGGATAAAATCATCAGGGATGCTATGACAACAAAACTGAGAAAGAGGAATGAAGAAAGAATGAAGAAGAACATTGAGAATTTAGTTGATGATTTGAAGAAAGCTGCTGAGGAAGTCAAGGTTGAAGAAAAAGAGAAGGTTGTTGAAAAAGAAGCTGTTATTGAAGAACAGCAAGTTGAAGTAGTCAAGAATGAGAATTTGGAAGCTGGTGATGCTGGTGATGAAGTTAGTGTTGAAGAAAAGCAGAATGATGCTGATCAGAAGCAGACAGAGACTGCAACAAACACCGAAGTGCCAATCACTTAGGTAAATTCTGATTCTAACATCTTGACTGAAATTGTTGAACAGTGCAAAAAATGCATGGAAACGTGCAGTGCTTGTACTAAAAAGACGAAAAGATCTGAACAAGAGATCTTGATTTCACAAAACTTGAAGAAGTTTTCAAAAACAAGTGCAAAGAAATGTTTGAAAACGAAAAGGTTTTAAAAGAAAATAATGAAATGCTATCAGAAAAATATAAAAAATTAGAAAAAGAGAATGAAGTTTTGAAAGAAATGTTTTTAAAATGACAGAAGAATGTTTTCAAAAAGAAAATATTTGCCAAGAAATGAAAAAGGAGTATGATTCAATAAAATTGGCTTATCACATTACAAAAGAATCATATGAAAAAGTAAAAAGTGAAATGAAACTTGTTCAATCAAGATTGAAATATTGTTCTGAAACATCAAATGAACTAAAATGAATGTATGAAATAAAACAACAAGTTGTAAATTCTTATATTGAAGATGTTGCTAAACTTAAGCGTAAGATTGCTGATTTAGAACAGGATAACAACAAATTAAAAAGTTATCACGCGTCGTCATATGTGCTTGAACGTATTTTCAACATAAAACCGGACGGGAAAGATTCTGAGCAAAACACGAAAGGTATTGGCTCAGAGTTTCATCAAGTTCCACCACCGGAAAAGTTTGTGTTTTATGATGATGAAAAGGTCGAAAAAGCTTTCAACATGGTAGATCAATTGCCAGACAACATTGACGTAACCAATTTCAAATCTGATGATTCTAGTGATTCAGAGGTGGTAGGTAAGGTCGTTGAAAGTGTGTTGAAAGAAGAGTCTGTTGAATCAGGTAATTCTGAATCACAGGATGAAAATGAAGGTAATTTTCATGATGGATATCTGAAAAACACAAAATCCGAGAAGAATTTGAATGATGATTCAAAGGGATTGGTTTATACCATGATTGGATCGGACAAATTATTCTTAGATGTTGTATTCCCGATTCAGAATGTGATTTCAGAAAAGGTTGACAAAGTTTTCAAAATGGTTGAAATTGAAAAGTCTGAAATTTCAAAGCTTGTTGGTAAAGGTCACAAAACTTTTTATAACAAACATGGTTTTAAAAAGAAAAATATGAAGGCTGGGTTGGGTTATAAGAAGAAACAACGTTGGAATAAAAATGAAACACAAAATTTTCAGGCTAAAATGAGTTTTGTTCAAGGAATAAGTTTAGCAGAAGAAAAAAACTCAAATTGAGACAGTCTAATGATGAGTTCTTAGCTCAAAAGAAAAAGCAACAACCACAGGTCAAAGATGTGTCCATGAGAACATGTTTCAAATGTGATAAAAAAGGACATCTTGCACTAAAGTGTCCAAATCTCAAACCTGTTGATGTTGACAAAATGAAATCTGAAAATGTGGAAACACAGAAATCTGAGGATGTGAAACAAAGGTCAACCAGATTTGATTCGAAACAAACTTGGAGGTATAAAACAAACAAGTTTGCTTCAAATCAAAATTGGAAATCTAACCCGAACAGGTTCGATTCAAGACAGACCTGGAATTCTCACACACCCAGATTCAGAACAATACAAAGTTGGAAAACATCAGTTGATATGAAAAAACCCCAATAGTTTTGGAAACCAAATGTTGTTCAAAAACAAAGTGTTAAAAAAGAATCACATTTTTACAAACGAGGTACTCCTAAAGGTCAAACATGGAGTGCTAAGAAACCGATGACTTTTGTAAAAGATGAAAAAGTTGATGTCAAAGTTGATAAGGTCTTTGTGAAAGATGACAAAGACTTTCCGGCATTGAATGAAGTTTATTATGTTGAAATGCCTAAGGTCAAGCAGGCCTGGGCTAAATTGTTCAAGTAATTGAATTAGTTGAATGTGCAGGTGTTCAAGAAAAATGAAAACTGGAGCAGCCTGGCACATGGAAAGGAGGAAGAGGCTGCTGGACCCTGTGTTGGTTGAAATAGGGAGTTTATTTGTTTTTCTGTACATAAATAAACAATATTTTCAAAAACCCTAAAAATTTGAAAAAATTAAAAACCAAAAATATGTTTTAGTTTGTTAAAAACTTGAAAAACCAAAAATATGTTTGTTTTTAATTTTTGTCAAAAATAGAAAATTACAAAAATATGTGTTGATTGAATATGCCGAAACCCTCACGGCGGAACAAACATTATTACTTTCACAAGATTGAAAAAGGGTTTTCAAACTGTCGAAAATCAATGGGTTGTAAATCATGGGGGTAATTGTTGGTACTTTATATTAGATTTTCTGCAAAACAGAGCACATTAAGCAGAAAATGGATGGCGAGACAAAGCTATCAGTATTGGTTGTCAAATTTTCTTTAAATGATTTTGCATTTTAGGGGGAGAAAAATTGTCAGAAAATCCAAAAACATTAGAAAATTTGAAAAAGCAAAAAACATGATAAAATTCAAAAATTGAGTTTTTGTGTAAAAAGAGGAAATGATAGTACATCAGTAGACAGTTACAGTATGCTAAAGAAATGTAATGATTAAATAGCGTTAAAGAGTCTCACTGATGATATGCCGATAGGTTTTTATACATTTAGTAAACTTTTTCGGGATATAAATCTAAATTCAAACTTGCTTATTTCGTGGGGAATACTACTTGGATATATTGGTAACCCCTGAAATCTCGTTTGAAGGACCCTTTTTTCTGAGATACTAGGTCTTTATACTTAGTGATATCTGGGGTATTATCCCGGGACTTCTGATTTTGCGGAAGCAAGGACCTAGTCCCCGAATAATACCTTTCGCATTGCTTGAAATACAGCGTCGCCCTCAGCAAAAATTGTCACACCCCAACCGATGGTGGAAACATCGGGATGAGACGAAGTGTGTATAGATTGCAAGAGACTTCATAACACTATGTGACAATATTTAATTAAATTCAAATTTCATTGCAATTGCTAAATTGTCATACAACATTTAAAATGGAAATAACAACATTGTTCAAATTTCAACATAACAACAGAAGGTAAATAGATTTAAGGTGTGTATCTAGTCCACCCTAAACTTGTTTCATCGTTCATCCATACTTCAATAATCAACCTGCAAAATGTATTAAAATAGAGTTTCAATGCAAAAGCATGAGCGAGTATACAAGTTTGTTTACATAGCATAATAGAATAAAAACTCAAATCCAACATGATTCATAATATGTGATTACTAGTATGCAATTTTGGCGTACAATATGATCAAACCCTAGAATACAACGCATAAAATAGCCTAATCCCAATAGTTTAGCGAGGTGGTAACTTAACAATACCCAATAGAATAGCGGGCGGGGCGTTAATCCTATAGCGCTATAATTGTTAAGGTGGGCGAGCAAAGTTAATGAGCATATAACGTTCCAAATCGTTCATAGAGCATACAAGAATAACAAGTAATTCACATTAGTTTCATGCTTGATCAAGGATTGAGTATGTTTAATTTAGTTTAAAAGTTGTTAGCATAGTTATACATGTTGCATCCCAAAGTGAAAAGGGGAAAAAGGGATCGAGTATACTCACGG